>JAMKCH010085243.1:0-149426 GCA_023653785.1 Ophioderma brevispina
AACTTAAAATATGCTAAAGAGTATTGAATAACTAAGTGATTTTTGAAACCAAAGGCAAACCAAAGGCCTACCAATTAGAATCAATTGAGTTAAGTTTTCTTACCTTTTATTTTCATTACGTAACAGTTGGTAGAGTGTTTGGCTGATTGTCATTACAGGTGTTAACTTGAGTCAGAATATTCAGGAAGATGACCTCCATCACCTTCAGCTATTCACGAGTATGGAAGAACTTAGCCATGGAAACACAAATGCTAAACCATTTCAGTAAGTCTTCTATTCACAAGTATTCATGTATTACATAAATGTATCTGAATGATAGCATGATTGTGATTGGTCTCTGTAATTTTCCCTTTCTACACATAACAAATCAATTCCTTCTGTATACTTGCCTGTATGGATATTATATAAATATGCAGTCATTTCATTACTTTATTAATGACTTAGCATATATTTGCATATAATATAAACTATGATCAATTTTTTAATCCGGATCCATCCCCTGTTCCATTGATTTATGATAATTGCTTAATGGGTTTAGGACAAAATGAAGATTGCAGGTGACTTTGATAATACACCTACAAATGGGCTAAAACTGCCATAGTGGAAATGCAAGAAAAAAATAAGGAAAAAAATACAGGGTGAGTCAAAAAAAACTTGACCCTGATTGTACTCCCCATTTTGAATTTGTTAAATAACATATGTTACCTGCTTCCCACAAAATCAGGACAAAGTCGCCAGAATACTTTGGAGAAGATATCAATAAACTTGTATAAAATCAAGGAGAAAACAAAATTTCAAAGCATATGTGATTGTTATGGACACAAGAAGTAACCCTGTTTTAAATTAGACATTCCTGTTAAGGTAGGATTATCGCTACGGCTTCAATGCCAATCTTTGTTGACATTCTCATAATGTTGGTATGGTTAAAGACACCTGTGTTCCAAATTTAATTTTTTCCAAAAAGGCGTTTTAGAATCTGTCACATAACTGTGTTTTCAATTCCCATAGACTTTGTACAGGGGCTGATTTTAGGCAGTATAGAAATGACCAAAATGGGGCAATTTGTGAAAAACTACACATTTTATTTCAATTATTCCAGTAATTGATGGTTCTTAAGGATGGTGTTATGTTGAAGGTTAAAGATTATCAAATCCATACAATTTTTTATTTTGCTGTTGTCATCAAAAGCAAATGACAGTGGTCGCAACAACCTTTTTTGTTGGAGTATTTCTAGAAATACTGCAGTATCCAACTTTTCATAATTTTTCCTAGAAGAAACTATAAAAAAAAAAAGCCGAAATTAAAAAAAAAAAAAACAACTCCCCTTTGTGATGAATAAGGTGTCATATGAAAGGAAATCACATTTAGAAATTCTCACGTTAGATTTTTGCAGATTGAGTGGTTTCTATTTGAAATATAGGTGTTTTTAATTTATTCCTAAATTTTTTTCCTAAATAATGTGTCTAAAAAATTAAAAACTTGATTCAAAAAAGCTAACGTGAGATTTTAGGTATTTTGTTTATATACACTCCCTGGAGTTCCGCTTAAAAAGCACCTTCCATTTAGCCTGGGAAAAATTAATTTATTGTTAAACATTAAGGAAGTTTTTAAACAAATACATAAAAACACTAAAACACATCACGCAGTCTTGCAACTGCAAACAGTTGTAAGGAGAGTTCATCCTTACCAGAGTCAAGTTTGGACTAAATTGATGTAGGAGTTTTGATTTTATGGTAATTTTTTCTCTAAGACCCTTGTAATTCGATGATCCTACCTTAAAGCTTGTTTTCCTATCAAGATTTCAAATCTGCACATAACTCAAAATGAAAGATCTCTGACTTTATCCGGGTTTCGTGGGAGAGGTCAAATATATCTACCATATGTGGTATCATCGGAAACTTATTTTTATCTTTAATTTGCTACAAAGATATTCCATCGGATAAGTATAGGCCGAGCTACATTCTTTTGAATCAAGTAGGCAGCTTTTACCCCATCCCCGATTTCCCATTATGAATGCACGGCGGTTAACTACGCACACCCAAAATGATGCTAATGGGTACGTCTATGTTTATGTCGATAAAGTGGGTATCTAAGGTGTAAAAGCCAGTGAACCTGTGTAAGTTTTAATAAGAAACACGTGTTTTTAAATGTGGCATATTTTGGTCTGCAAATTTAGAACATACTTAGTACCCCTCAAAAGGTTGTCAACACCGATGTCTGTTCCTGCATGGTATGATTCATTCAACTCCTCCAGAAACTGATACCTGTATCAAGTTAATTATTTCTCAAATGATTTTTATGATGATGAGGACGTAGAATGTTAAGAGGGCATTGATGGTGAAATTGTGGCTGAATTTTTGTTTGGGTAAATCAGCGCCACATTTATTCCTGCAGTCAATAAATCGTCCGATTTTCTTCTGGGACACTATTTTCTTCTGAATGCCATTCATTTTAATGTGAAGTTCGTGGACAGGCGCAAAACAGACTACTTGAGTTCAAAAACGATTTGTAGGTTCGGTTTATACTCCAACCGATCCTGATGATCTTTCATGAACGGCAAAATGAAGATAATAAACTATTTCAGGTGATACCAAATATGTTAGATATGTTGTAAACCTCAGAATTAAAAATGGCGTACACAATCAGGGTCAAGTTAAATTGGACTCACCCTGTATAATGAAACAGTATAAGTGATCATTTTTGCTAATTCAATATTCGGCATGTTTGATCAATCGATTCTCGTAAAATTACCTCGCGAGAATCAAACCTGATTCCCCCAAGTTACAAACAAATGTGCACCCCTGAACTTCCATATTTGGACTAATTGCTAGGTCAGAGGTCAATGCAAGTTTATACTGAAAAGGGGACGCGTTGTTTTGTTATACTGTACAGGTGGAATATGTGTGTTATATTCGGGGAAATGTGTCCAACTCAATAAATAAAGATAAAAAAGAACATTAATTTTATCACTGACCGTATAGTGACCATTATATGAACACAATTTTGAAATGTTTTGTGCTTTCATATTACCCTCAAGGTTTTGATATGGTATGTGACATGAGAGCTAGAAATGTGGTACATGTATAGTGTCCAGGGTGTATTTGGGTGATTCCTAATGTAATGGACATAACCTTTAAAAGTGGAAGGTGTGTTGTAACATTGCATGCACTTGTTATGAATATGTGAATTAACCCAGAGCAAAGTAAATGAACACGTTGAATATGCTTTACTGTCGTGATATACAGGTTGGGTTAATTTGATGGAATAGGTTTTGTTTTTTGATTAATATAATGCAAACTGGAACTATTTTGTGATTGAAACAAAAAAAACTAGAGGCAAATTGTGCTCAAAGAGCACAAACCTAGCATGTCGAATCAAATAATCCTTTAAATCACTTATGACTATGCCAACATCGTTTGAATGTACATGTATAAGGGGACACTAAATTGCTGTAATGATCACTTGCTGATCACTATCAAATTTGTGTAACTCTATGTGCCCTGACCATATACAATGAATGTGCAGCAACTGTCTATTCCGAGACACCTTGATTGTCAAGTGGGTAAATTTTCATGTGTTTAGCCAAAATGGTCAATGACACCAAAGACTACATTATAGAAATTGATTTTGTGGCAGAAACAGCATAAAGGAAGGTAAGCGCGACTGACCTGTAGTAACCCCTGCGTGACCTTTAACCGCAGTCTGTGAACATCCCATATGGGCCTTGAATCAGCGGTTCTTCTGACCAAGTCTTGTGATTGTAGCAATTGATTTGTGGCAGAAACAGCAAAGAGGAGGGTAAGAGCAACTGACCTGTAATGACCCCTGCATGACCTTTGACCCAAATCTGTGTACACCCCATATGGGCCTTGGGTCAGCGGTTCTTCTGACCAAGTCTAGTGATTTTTGCAAATGATTTGTGGCAGAAACAACAAAAAGGAGGGTAAGAGCGAGATGACCTGCAATGACCCCTGCGTGACCTTTGACCCCAATCTGTAAACACCCCATATGGGCCTTGTGTCAGTGGTTCTTCTGACCAAGACTGGTGATTATAGCAATTGATTTGTGGCATAAACAGCAAAAAGGAGGGTTAGCACGACATGATCTGTAATGACCCCTGCGTGACCTTTAACCACAGTCTGTGAACATCTCATATGGACCTTGGGTCAGCGGTTCTTCTGACCAAGTCTAGTGATTATAGCAATTGATTTGTGGCAGAAACAGCAAAAAGGAGGGTAAGCGCGACTGACCTTTAATGACCCCTGCGGACCTTTGACCCCAATCTGTAAACACCCTGTATGGCACTTGGGTCAGGGGTTATTCGGACGAACTCTGGTCAAGATCACGTTAACTGTGTAACACTAGTAGCATTTTGAAATATTAAGAGGGGTTAGAGAGACTGCCCCTTTTTGACCCCTAAATGACCTTGGATTAAAAATCTGTGTACACCCCATATGGCCAGTCACCTGGCAAACATTGTGACCGAATGGCATCGATAGCACATGCAAACTGTGGGAGAAAAAGGTAAAAGGGGGTTAGCGCGACAATGACCGCTGTTGACCCTATGTGACCCCTATGGTTAAACTGCTTACACCCTATATGAAGTGTGGGTCAGGGTTTCTTGTGGCCAATGCTTGGTTCAATCCGACCAAGCATCTGGCACTAGTAGCATTTTGAAGCAAGTGAGAAACAAGAAGAAACAAAGAAAGAAAGAAATCGCACAAATACAAGACCTAGCCGTGCTACGCACACGGCTAGGTAAAGAAATCACACAAATACAAGACCTAGCCGTGCTACGCACACGGCTAGGTAAAAAGAAAAGAAAAAAGGATTTATAGTTTGCACCACCCCATTTAATGACACAATATTGGATAGGCAAAACAACAAATCTTATCCTTTTTCTCTTACAAATCTTATCCTTTTTCTTAAAAGAACTATTCTGAATAGGTGGGCAAACACAGACTTTACTTTCTTTCTTTCACAATGTCAATTAACCTGTAGAACTGTAGATGGGACTAGTTGTACTGCAGTGCAAATATTTAAGAATTAAGGTATCATGCCAGAATACAGTTTAATATCCACACATACTCCTCCACTCATCCTCGTACCCCTGTTGTGTAGCTAACATGGTTGCTGGTTAACTATACTACGTGAATCAAAAAAAATTGTGCAACGGTTGCAGATGACCTTGACCTTGATAAAGTCACTGAATCATAGATTTGTTGTTGTTTTAATAAAGCAAATCTAATATGCTTCCAAATGTGGAAAAAATGAAAGAAAATGATTACAAAATAAGCCAGATATGACCAATTTTGTTAGCACACCCCTTTTCCCTCCATTCCAATGGATTTACACAGTTAAGCAAGAATAAGTCAATGTACGATATACGGGGCATAGCATTATGAAAGTAATGACCCATGCTATTTTGTTTAAATGATCTATGAATAGCCATAATCTCCTTCATTGATCTTCAAAAAGAATTTAATGTTCACACAAAATCTCACCCAATTATCCTGAAGTGTAAATGAAGAGGGTTTCAAACACTACTACTGTAATCCAGGTATAGATACAAGTTATGCCAATTAAAGGGACTAAACTCTTTGCAATATCCTAAACAATGGGAAGATCTTGTTTTCTTGCTCTGCAACAGGTGAATTGGTGTTTGGTTTCGTCATATCAGTTGGCACATTGGTATAAATAAATTCATTGATTAATCCGTAGTTTAAATAATCAAGAAAATGTAGCATTAAGCTTGACAAAGGCATCATGATATTGATATTGTCATTCGCACAACACAAGTTTAATGTGTGTAATCCCATAGGAATGGCGAAAAAAGGGGTGTGCTTACAAATTTTGTCATATCTGGCTTATTATTTAATCGATTTCTTTCATTTTTTTCAACATTTGGAAGTATATTAGATGTGTTTTATAAAAACAACAACAAATCTATGATATAGTGATTACATTAAGGTCAAGATCATCTTTAATCCTTGCACATTTTTTTTATTCACATAGTGATAAATTAGAATTTACATCCCTGTTTTCAAATTCAGTGATTTTAAAGATTGTACAAATATGAATAAAAATGTGAAAATAATGGAGAGTGGTTGGATAACCTGTTGATTTCTGTTCTTCACAACATTCACACCTTTAATTGTTCTTTTAAAAATCTGCAATTAACATATTTCTTTTTCTTTTAATTAAATATTGTTTGTTTATTTTGTGCAGTCTTTAATGTTTCTTGTAAGAGATTGGAGTTACCCTTACGAGTACGACTATGGTGAACAAGGAGGGAAGAGAGTCTTGGATAGGAAATTAACCGTAAGTAAAGCATATTTACTCAAGGTGTCCGTGTGTAACACTTTTTTTTAAACAGTTTGGAATTTATGCAATTTCATTGGTTCCTGCTGGGATTTTATATGGAGGTTGATGCGCTCGCATCATACCATGTTTTGCTACATATTTGCTGTCTCGTTGCATTTATACTTTGCATTCAACGGGTTGTTTTATTTTTATTCGTAAATGTTTATTATGAGAGAGGAAATATGATTGGACAAAAAATCATGCATTGATATTTGTCATTGCACGGTGCATATGTTAATGCTTAGTGCTAAGAACATTTATGTGCGATGTTGGATTCATTTTATGGGCAGTTAATGTGAGTCTTTTCATTAGTAACATTACTGCATTGGATTTCATGACATTCATCTTTTTCTTATAAAAATGTCTGCTGTAATAACATTTATGAATTAGGTCAATGTCTATATTTTAAGTTTTTTGTGCATTGGCAAAAATTAATGCACTTGCGTCAGTTTGACCATACGAATAATGGTGTGCACCCCTGGGGGCTTGTGCCATTATTCGTCATCAAACTGTGCATGTGGGCATTGATTTTTGGCCAATGCACTCAAAACTAAAAATATTCAGCCATTAACTTATGATTACTTGGTAGTGGAAGTCCTTTCCAGGTCTGTATGTGGGGTGGGTGGGCGGGATGGGGGCACACGGCTATTTCATAATTTGACTAATTATAAAATTCCTTTTTGTGTCCACAAATCGATTTTAATGACCCTTAGATACAATGGTCCTTGGGGAGCGTCCCACATGTTGGTGACCTCATGTAACCTTGATGACCTCATGTAAACCTAAAAAAGGACAGAATAATAAAATTGCTTGGTGTATCCACATATGTCTATCAATTTTCATGACACTTAGATACAATGGCCCTTGGGTATATAGTGTCCCACAATCTGTGACGGCAGATGACAAATGTTTTTTGTGAACACTGTACTTTTATCCCCCTGGCTTGAAAAGCAGAGGGGGATATTGCGAGAGTGTGCATGTCTGTATGTATGTGTGCTGTATGCGTTCCAGTTTGGTTAGGTTTTGGTTTTCATGTCTACTTTGAAAAGTGAAGTCTGATTTAAACCAGACTTGGGGTTAAGGTGCAATAGGGATTCCTTCATATGTGGATGATGTCAAAGGTCATGGACCAAGTTCAAAGGTCATCTGAGGTTATGATCCAGACTGGAATCTTGACAGGGGATGACGCAAATTAACTTGCAGTATTTTTTTCATATAGAAATGGTCTGGATGACTAATGATGAAATTCTGTTTTACCGTGGACCATAATTGTGAAAAAAATTAGACCCCCTGAAAATTATCTCAACAAAGAATTCACCTTTCAGATAAGTATTTCATAACATCACATATAACAGAATGTGTGCTATTACAATAATCAACAAAAGGAAATTTTCTTAATATGATATAGCAAATAACAGAAGAAATGTATGCAATTCAAAGAAGGAATAGGCCAGTTCAACATTACAGATTTTGGATGAATTGTGGGTAATATGCCAATCATGGGTGTCATAAAATCACAAAAGCAAGACAAGGTTGCTGTAGTTCTCCAATATGATGAACTCTGGCTTTACCACAAAAATGCTTTGTTATTGAGTTTTGTGTGCTATTTGGTGACTTGGTACCTTGGTGACACTTACCAGCAAAATTGATTTGCTTCCATTAGAATGATTTATGTAGTAAAAGACAGGAAATATCAAAGGAATTCACATAGTGAAGAAGCTGACATGGTGAACGATAATGCTGATCAGGCGTATCCAAGGAATTATTTGTGTTGCGTCTAATATGTAATGTTGGTTGTACATTGCAGCAATCCAATAACCAGCATGAGGAGTTGCAACAAGTAAGGAGACACATACATGCATGTTTCCAGAAGATAGCATGTTTTCTTATGCCTCATCCTGGACTAGCTGTTGCAAGAAATCCAAAGTTTGATGGCAGGCTATCAGGTAAGTCCACTCTATGAGCTCTTGAATGTTAGTAGAAAATTAAAGTATCAATAGGCTAGGAAATTTAAAGGGGGATGGCCCGATTTCAGTATATAATTAAGTTTCCATCTTGATAATATGGCCTCCACCCCAAAGCCCCATCTGCAAAGTTTTGCATCGATACTTCCATCAGTTTTTATGTGAGAGCTAAACACATGGTTTTGTAAGCCCCATAGAGTACCATGTAAAATAATATTGGTCGATCAAATTGGGGCACATTTTGTCTTATAACTTCCAAACCAAACATCCTTTTGCCCTAAAATTTCACAGGGTAAATGAGTAAAATAGTAGCTTTCTCCAGATGCCAAAATTTTAACCACTTCGTACAAATCTGGTTTCTGGGGACGAGGGCTAAATTAGCAGTTGGACCATGGCCCTTAAACTTTACGCCCCCACTAATTGCTAATAAATTTTAATTTTGTATCAATTTTACTTTTTTTATCTTTTTAGAAAAAAAAACCTGGTTGGAAAAAAATTGGGGGTGCTTCTTTCTTGAAATCAAATCCTTCCTCATGTGTTTAAAAAATCCCTTGAGACCACAATCATGTATCTTTTCAAGACCACTCTGCAGGCTTTTAGATTCTATAACTGTAAAATGGAAAGCAAAGTTAACACAAAAAAACAAAAAATTGACAACCATTTTCATAAAATTGGTTTCATTTTTGAGCCTATAAGTGTAATTAATAGAGCCTTTGCCATCGCGTGAATAATTTGCCGTGTTTTACCCCGCCTACTAGTTTTTTTAAATGCTTTCTTGATTGCTCTGAAAAATTACAGTTGTGCAAGCTTGACTTATGTATGAAACTCATGGAAATGGATTTTGCAATTTTGGTGGGTAATGTCATTTTGGAAGGTGTTTTGTTGTGGGAATCTCTATTTTCAATGTATAAAAAGTCGCATGTGTGTCCGATACTTCGTCATTATGAAGATTCGAGAGGGCGGGGTTTGTTATCGATATCAGTACCTGAGTTACATGGGAGCGTGGTTGGATGTGCGGGCTATGTGTCCCTTGCGCCGTGTGATTTTGTTGTGTTAGTGAATGTGCCTGTAATGATGGCGTATGTAAAGCTACCTACAACCCCGGCCTTGGCTAAGATTCTCTGCCTGCAACATGCAACTTACTCACTGTGTTCCTAAAAAAAGTCTGCCTCTGTCGAGACCAAAAATGCTTGTGTTTGTTTCTATTATTTATATCAGTATATATAAGTCACGTTTATGTCATAATTTCATGATTAGATGCCCTCAAATATCCAAAGTTTTGACCCATGTAAAGATTCCCACTATAAAACTTTATGCATGAGAATAGTGCTAATTAAATTTATTAACTCATCACTGTTTACAACAGGGAGTCTATGATCTGTTTACACTCTCATTGGGATTTCCCAGGAGTTCCCTTGAGATACGTGACCGTTGACACCACCTCGTGTCCCGTTTTGGCTATTATAACACAACAGCGTAAGTGCCAAGCTTTTGAAACATTTGTTGAAAAAAAAATCCCACATAATTTTTATTGAGGACATTAATTCCATCGGTATTTATATCTAAATAATACATATTCATTGTTATTTGTTCAGATTACAACTTATAATGGACGTGTGTTTAAGTGATCAACATGATTAATCTCAGCAAGTGCGATTGAACAAATATAAACAGGTTTACATGTTGGAAAGCCTTTGTGCTCATTCTCTTCGGACTTTTTTTTGCACTTACAGTCATTGTTTGTTTTCGGGCAATCCCAATATATCAGCTAATGGTTTATGGTTTAGCTGACTTTTTTACACCTCCAAACAGTCACTATAATAAATCAAAAAAGTAATTCCTAGTCCCATATTCCTTGTACCAAGTTTTACTTTTTGTACCGTGTCATGAAATGCACGACAAAAATTAAAGATATCAATCTTACACATCGTCGACAGACCAGCTGGGAATGTCCACTTGAACCATTTCCACAAAGCTAAGGTGATGTTTGATCGATATTGCTTCCCCCAGTCCAGCCTCCCCGGTCAAGGCCCTTGGCCACATATTATTTCGCAGTCTAATATTTTTGTGACAAAGTTGATGCGCATGCCGGTGTAACCGTAACAGTCTCTCTCGACTCGTCGAAACCCCTTAATCCCTTCAATTCCGTGAATAAAAACACAATCGACAGAAATATTATTCCTATTTCTGTGTATTTTTCGGGAGTTACTCCTTTTCAAATCATTTCATATTGCCGGGAGCGGACCATTGCAACTTGCAATTACCTCACCCCATTAAATAAATGGATCAAACAAAACAACACAGTTAACAAAGCTTCCATTCATATGTTTAATTGCGTAAAAACAAAAGTACAGGTAAATTACTCGAATTTTTTTCAAACAATCATTTTAGAAATGACCTAACACATAGATTTGAATCAAAAATAAATCATCATGTGTTTTTATTGCTACAATACCGTCATTTTAGCTTGAAAAGCTGTACAAAATGGCCGACGGCGAACCCCGACGGCACAATGGCCCACCCACGCTGTGGTCTTTGAACACCAACAAAGTTAATTGCAAATTGGTGATCAGAATAACAGGGTGGTGACCGTGATTTACCTGTGTCATGACTGAAAAGTCAGAAATTCATTACAGTTGAAAGCTCAGACTGGTTGGGGAATTTCCCAGACCGTTTTTAATCATCAGTGAAATTGGAACCCAACACAACATTTCGGGAATTCATTTATTTATATTTATTTTCCGACCTTAATTTTGGAGAAAAAAACGACTTGTACTCAATTTTATTAGCATTATTGTATTTTTTCTTCTCTCTCTCATTTATTTTTCTTTCTCCCCCCTCATTGTCCCCTGCGGGAGGCAAGATTTTCCTGTGAAGGAACTTCCCAAATTCCCCACTTTTTCCCGCAATGGCGCCCCTGCTCGCACATGTTTTGCTACACTTTTTATATAGGAATTACTTCAGTTGTGTATGTCAGTTATGTTCCGTAGTCATTTTTTGCTTTTTGTGGCACCGGGTACGCCCGATGATATTTATATGCGTTAAATGAGCAAGCTACTTCTTCACTCTTGGGCTTTTAATAATAATAAAACAACGAAACTTGCTACTGAAGATTTTCTTCTTACTATACATGCATTAATGATTTTTGTAATGACAATCAAAAGTGATTAGTAGATGTACAAGCACTATGAATATGCAAAAAACAATTGTTTGAATTGAGTACACCCTCATCGGGAAATATCTATTCACCTTTAGTACTATATAGGATATTGCATGCAGTTCCGTAAGGGCTACTGATGATGTAAGTGGGTACAAAGGGGGGGCCGGGTGGGATGACATTTTGGTGGATCTCTTGCGACCAATTGGTACCTCATGTGACCTTTGACCTCATGTCAGTCCAAAGTTAACCCTTTCCCGCAAAGCTTGTGTACAATTAAGTTATCTGGAGTTCCATAGGCGTATAATGATGTAACTTGTGGGAAGGAACGATTAAAGAGTTTTCCACCTGAGAGACGTTGGGCGTATTTCGGGCGAATACATATGCAAAGAAGCTAATTAATTGCAAAAATCTGCGTAATCACTATATTTTGAAAACAGTTTGTTTCATTCGAATCCAATTTCACTGCATGCAAACCCAATATGGACGCATCTTCTTTTGCCATTTCAAAATTTGTGATACATGTGGCTTGTAGGAAATGCAAATGACTAATTAAATATGCATAATTGCCCTGAATCGCTTAAACGGTACAATCGGATATGCAAAATTCCTTTCTACATGAAAAACGACAATGCCAATACATCTTGTGTGTGCAATCCTATGGGAGGGGGAATGCTGGCAGGTGTTTAGGGGAGGAGGGGGCCTGGGTGTTGGGGAGGAGAAAGGATGGGGTGTTGGGGAGGGGAAATGAAAGGTTGGGGTGTTTAGGAGGAAATTTTGGGGTGTTGGGGTAAGGTTGGGGTGTTTTGGAGTGGAGTGCGTCGGAGTGGTAGGTGAGGGGTCAGGTGGGGTGCATTGGGAGGGGAAAGGTCAAGGTGCATTGGGGATGGGGGGGTAGATCGTTTGGGAGGTTGCATCGGGAAGGGTGTAGGTGATTCTTTGTGACCTTCACCTTGGTGGTTGGCCATTTAGGGGAGGGGTAGGGTGCATCAGGCAGGAGCGGGTCGGGTGCATCAGGTAGGGGATGGTTGGGTGAATTGACCCGACCTCCTGTGACCTGGGTGACCCATGTGACTTCTGGTGACCCATGTGGACCAAGTCTCAAATAAGTCTCGGCAACCAGGTCAATTTTTGTTAAAAATTTGCTCCTGGTTCCCTGGAATCGGCAGGGAACCAGGGTAGTACGCAGCCACTTTGAAAAAGGGCTCTACTTTTCGAGTTAGGGTAGGTTGGTCGAGTAGAAAATGCCAATGGGTCCCAGGTGTTAGGGACATATGTGTGGTTCATCACCTGGGTGGATGTAGAAATAGAAGTTGGTGCAATATCTTTTTGGCCAAAAAAGGTCAAATTGACCCAAAATTAGGTAAAAATCATAGAATTGGTGATTTATTTATTCCGACTTCATATTGAAAGGGTAATTACTAATAAATTCCCCCACCATATAGCTGTAGATTCCGAAAATTTGAATGTTGGAATTGGGGTTAATTTTTGACCCCTAGAAAGGACCAAAAAGGGGTCAAAATTGGACCCCAAAAGATAAAATCATAGAATGAATGATCCAATTCATATTAAGGTATAGTTTTTATTTTCCTTCCCCACTATATTGCTGTAGATTCAAGACGAATTTGAATGTTGGAATACTGGGGTTATTTTTTGACCCCAAAAGAGCCCAAAAAGGATTCAAGTTGACCCAAATATGGTATAAGTCATAGAATGGTGATGTATTTATTCCATCTTAATTTTGAATTAACCTTCCCTTTGCTCCCACTATATACTGTAGATGAAGAATTTGAATGTTGTAATCTTGGGGGTTATTTCTGACCCCGAAGGGGCCAAAAGGGTCAATATGGCCAATTAGGTTAAAATCATAGAAAGTGGTGATTTATTTATTTGAACTTCCATATTGAAATGTACTATTTAATTCGCCCACTATATAGCTGTAGATCAAGAATTTGAATGTTTGGATCTTGGACAAAAGTGGTAAAAATTCATAAAATGTGATGTATTTATTACATCTTTAATTTTAAATCTAATAGTATATAGTTTATTTGGCCCAGTTTGCTAGATTGTAATTTGGTAGCATATGTTTCAATATTAAGGAAGGAATTTTCCATAATCAATTGTCAATTAAAAAACCTTTATTCACTTTTATCATAGTTGACATCCAAAATTGAAAATGATAATCAATGGTCAAATTACACCTATTTTGGTCAAATATATTAACCAATTATGCACGGTTTACATATCTGCAGCCTGACTCTGTTAAAATTGGTAATAATGCACAATATCAGGCTTGTAACCAGGGGATGGGGCGGTGGGGGCTGACTCTCCCATTCCAAAAATCCCTAACCCCTAACAGGCCAAAAATAGATTTTGCGAGCGAAAATATGTAGGTAAAAAGTTCCATTTTGCCAATTTGCCCCCTTTGTAAATTTTGGGGACCAATTTGCCCCTTTGTAATTTTTTGGGAATTCCCCTTTTGAAAAAATTGCCCCTCTCCCTCATTTCCTTTTACGGACTTTCGCAATGAAAGGGGATCAAAAATGGTCCAACCCAAATTGGTCAAAATTTTACCCATATGCCACATTTTCAGTTTTTTTCCTGAAACTAGGAAAAACAATCCAGTAGGAGAGACCGTTAGTCTACATAATGAAAGCTATCCTAAAATGTTGTTTAATCTTAATCTTTTGGTTTAACTTTCTGCCCAGAAATTATCACAACTGTTTTACTATTATGTTAGTATACTATGAAAGTCGTGGTCTCCATATCAAACTAAGAATGCCTTCTACAGTCCTGTGGTGGAAAACAATCTTACTGTATGGTCAAAACATTGACAAAGAAGGGGGAGCTGCAGGACTTTTTTAAGTTGCACTTATACCAGGCAACTGGCCAGTGAAAGTCCTTCCTGAAAAAAAAAATATCAGGTCTATGGTGAATACCTCCTATTACCACATTGTTACACAGAAAGAGCAGTGTTCGATGGGCATTGCTTTCAAGTCAAGGACCAGATTATAGCAGACCTAAATTTATTCTGTGGAGTCTTACCCAGGTCCAAGTAGAGATAGCAGATCACTAACCTACTCTGATATGCTATGCAGCAGAGATACAAGCTTTACTTTGAAGTGGCAGCAGCAATACATGAACAGGACTGCAAAGACTACCCCCGATTTTCGACAAAAGTTACGATGATGATGCTATTTGTCCACCTTTGCCCAACATGTCGAATCGTTTCATCATCATACATGATGATGAATTGTCCACCTTGCCAACATGGCAATCGTTTCGTCAATTGATTCAAGTGCAAACATTCGTCTATTCTATTGCGTCTCAAAGATTAACTTCCACATATAATTGCCCAATTGATAGCTTTTTAATTCACACTCTTTTGGTGTCTATTTTGACTCTTTTTGGCCCTTTCTAGGGTCAATTTTGGAGTCAAATTGATTAAAATCCCCTCTCTTAAGGCCAAGTAAAAAAAAACAAACCAGATGGATCGTCCCCGTCCGCTCCGATTTTGGACGCAGCACCGATTTGTTATTTCTTATTTTAAAAAAAAACACCAACATTAAAAAAAAACGCGTGTTTTTTTGTTTTTTGAAGTTAAAAAAAATATCGGAGCCATTGAACTTTCATACCTAGTTTAAAGAGTATCCTTCACTTATGTTGAGCAATTTCTTCAACCTTCTTACATACTATTTCCACAACACAAAATCTTCAACTATATCTGGTGCACATCTTAGATATGGTGGCCATCTTTGACAAAATACCAATAAATAAAGGTCCTCAACACTTTTTTCAACGCTGTTTTTAATTTTTTTTTTTACTTGGCCTTAAATAGCCTCGTCCCCCGGGCTCAAAATTATAAAGGAATGAATCAGAATATCTATTGGTGTCTGTGGAAAAGTACTATTTATCTCATTTACTCTGAAATTGTCGGGACTCAAAATATTTACTAGATATTATTAGATATAACTAGATAGAATTTATTATTTAATACAGTATGCTAGGAGGCTTCAAAAATCACGTTTTGAGCCCTCATATCAACGAACTGGTTGAAATGATACGGGCAAGCTATTTAACAGATGGGTAATTAGAGTCAGGCGATTCAATCAATATGAAACTATTAAATTGGGGTGTATCTTGACCAAAAATGGATCAAATTTGGTTTAATTATAGACTACCAATATATTCTAGAAATGAGGTTTTCATTTTAGAGGCTTAAAATTGATATAGTGGAAGGATCCTTGCCATTTTTAACTTTTTTAAAACAATATACAAAATGGGCATTTTTGACTTTTTTGCCTTTTCCGTGTCAATTTTGACCCAGATAGATTCCAACATCAAATTCTTCTTAATCTATTGCTATAGGGGGAGAAAATGGAAATACGAACTGCATTAATATAAAGTATGGAGTAAATCTTCACCATTCTATGATTTTTTACCTTATTTGGGTAAACTTTAGCCCCTTTTCAACCCTTTCTGGGGTCAAATTTTACCCTAGATTCCAACATTCCATTTCTTCTGGAATCTTCTGCTAAAGAGGAAATACAGTTTAAGCATGGAATAATACATCACCTTCTATATTTTGACCTCATTTGGGGGTCAATTTTGACACATTTTGGGCCCTTTCTGGGGTCAAAATTAACCCCAGAATTCCAACTTCAAATTCTTCTTGAATCTACAGCTAAGTGGGGAAATAATACTATTACATTAATATGAGTTGGAATCACCTTTCTATGAATTTTTACCTAATGGGTCAATTTTTACCTTTTTGGCCCATAAAAAAATGTGCACCACTTCTGATTTCTACATCCACGCAGGCGATGATCCCCACTATGTACCTAACTATGGTAGCACTGAAATTTTTCTACTCTTCACCTACCCCTTGGTGCCCCCAAACCTGGTCCGGTCTGACGTACTAGGTGCAATTTCCTGAGAACCAGGGCAAAATTTCAAAAACAAATCAGAGGCTACATATTGAATTGTACCTCCAAGATCCTGTTTATCATTAACCTTCCTTAATATACAGTAACAATTTAACACTATACATTTGGATCACATTTACTTTAAGCGTACGTTTACTACCATTATCACATCTCAGGCTTTAGTTGGACGTCCATGGCCCTCCTTAATCGTTTTTGAACAGGGATGCAGTTCCTCTTAAAGGGTTAAAATCCAGTATTCTTGGTTACTTACAGCCTCCTATCACTACCTCCTGCGGACCTTTAGTTGGTCCTGTCAAGTCACTAAGCCCCCTGAGCGGAGGCCTGAATGGTTCTATGAACCATAACCCCTTATTACTCCAGGTATAGGATGACAAGATGGTCTTGTCAAAGACGCCTCGCATTTTGATCCACCAACCGCCGGAGCGCGCCGAAAGGCGCGTGTCGAAAGCCGGAGGCGTGAGGACGAGGGAGCGAGGGGTATTTGCGCAAATTGTATTTCCGGTGCAAGCATAATGTGTCAAAGTATGTCGTCATCGTAAAAGCACCGCCCAATTTCATCGATGACAAACATCTTCAGATACCTGCCAATATCGATGACGTCGCCCGTTCAATTACCATATCTATTTTTGCACGGCCTAATTAGAATACGATTCAAAGCAAATAGTTCACTCGACGAATTTCTTGACAGCTGCGGTGAGCCGTACGGATGTGAGAGGGGCAGGGGGCTTAGTTGTAGCCCAGCTTTGCAGAAAGAAATAAAAGTCCCCAGTAAAAGTTATTCCCACCTCCCTGCACAAAACACACGGAATATGAGACTAGACTAAGGCATACGTCAGGTCATTTTATCAACTATTCGGAATGCGTGACCAGTCAAAAAAATTGCCACTCAAAGACATGACACGTGATTTTGAACATTTAAAATGATGAATACTGACCCGTGTATCATCATGAAATGAATGTGGCGTGTGGCGAACATCCAAAAATTCAAGCCAGAAATTGAAGTCTAGTTCACAAATTCACGCCGAGAATTTAGGGGACACGCACCTCCTAGTCTTGACAAGAACTTACCTCGGCAACGTACCATGACAAATTGACAAGCAAGGCACCTCCAAATGTCCAACATACTGACACAATTAAAGCTAAACTTTCGCCCGAACCATGGCTGAACGAGGCAATGAAACTACGTGAAACAATACAACATGGTTAACCCAATGACTGCGAAATTCACATTATAGTAAGCGAACACAGTATCACATCAGTAAACGTAGCCGTAGCTTCAAAATACGCTAAATGCTATATACCGCACCGCACCGGGGACTCAGTACAGGCTGCAGCTAGCTCGATTAATCCTACACCGTCACCGGGATCGATGCATTGTAATTCCACCCTGATTTTCACCCGGGCAGTTTTTTCCCCCCCACAGCAGCAAGAGTGTTAGTTCGCCATTTAATTCCCAGCTTGCGTATCAGGGATCCTCGCTGTCATGGCTGTATTCGCTTGGTTTTGAATTAGTTAGCCAAAACTCAATAATTGAATGGTTATGATTCAGGTCCAATAAACTCCTATTCTGGGAACTATTTTAAGCGAACGATGAATCATCATTTGACCAATCAACGATCGTATAGTTTCGGAAGAAATATCCCGAAAAAAACAATAAGTAACAAAGAAAAGGAATATTTGCGAAAAGGATTTGATTACGACTTGGCTTTGAGCGGTCCAGAGAGGGGCAGACACAACAGAATGGAATAAATTAATCAAAGCCTTGATAAAAAGGATAGGGGCAGTAGTACTTTACAGGAATGATAGGCTGGTCACCATGGTCAGTGACCATGGTCATGAATCGGATTGTTTGAAGGACCTATTATAATTGTTTATATGTAAAACAATGCAATAAGATTTGTCTATGCATGATCTGACACTTGAACAATTCCACATCATAATGGTGGGGTTTGTTTTAGGCTTTCAAAAGTGCTTTCATTTAGAAGTGATAACAGTGAAATGTCCAGAGTCCTATTCTTTTGTACATATTAATGGACGTTAAAAAACTTATCAATTGTCCTTATTATAGTTCTACCATGGTCAATTTTCGTATATATGTTGCAAAATGTAGCACTGGATTATTTATGAAATTGAAATATTTTCAAAAAATATTTTGCATAAGAAAAATAAAGTTTATTAACTAAGTTAAATGCATACTATTTCACCAAACTTTTTAATGGATTATCCACAATTCGCACACCTGCACTGTGTGGATGGGTCCCAACCCCACCCTTTTTACCAAAGCACCCTTTTTACCAGCACCCTCTGGACCCCACCCTTTTACCAAACGGGCACCCTTTTTATACTCAGGCAGCCGTCATCTGGTACGCCACCCTTTTTAACACTAAGCACCCTTTTTATTTATTGCACCGCTCCTGTACCCCGCCCCTAATTACCTAAAATTTCCAAGCTTATGCCATTTAGTCTCACAATACAATCAGATGCTTATTCTTTTTTTGGGGGGGGGGGGGGGGGGGGTCCTGAAAAATTTGTGAATTGTATTGCCATGCACAACTCAACTCCACTAATAAGGTCAGTGGGCCGTGTTCTATGAATGACAATAAAGTAATGAATAAATTTAAAATATTCCTAGTTCACACTTTCACTGAGTTTCATCATTCACACTGTGACTTATTTTTAACCCCCCCTTTATATGAAAACACCTTTGTTACCAGAATTGCAAACCCACCCTTTGTCGAGTCTCCATGCCATGTACACCAAGCAACCAACACACACCTATCGATGGTGTTCGAATTCGGCTACTCTCCCTCTCCAGAACAGCGTATTTGTAGTATTGGGACCGTCACTAAACTTTATATAAGTCTCAACTGCAATGTCGTATTTTGTACCATAATCAGAAAATATGGAATTAAAATGCTTGAAATGTGCACAGAACCTTTTCTGTGAAATGATATTCTGAACTGACGGCGTAAAATGTTCTAGTCGCGTTTTCCATTCAAAAATTCTACCCGCCGCGCGCGCGCCGCCCGGTCAATTTTGACACCATTTTTGTCCATTTTGGCTTGACCGGAAGCCGTGTCTACAAAATAAGCGTGGCTAAGGTCAATAATGTTGTCCATAATGCAATCCGTGCCTGATTGGTTTTAATTAATAATTAAATTAATTTATGTCCGTTGATGACGTCCGAAACATTTTGTCAAGGCTTTTTATCTAGGGACATTGTAAAGTAACAGTATTTTAATGTTTGTCTATGAAAGCGACACTTGTTTTCCGAAATTTACTCCTTTCTAGCACTGCTATTGTCTGTTCATTAACTTAGATGTCTGCGTTTTAATTAATTATTTAAAAAATATACCATTCCGAAAAAAATCACGAAAGAAAGTTGTTTCATCATTGGACCCAAAAGATCTTGGTTTCAACTGAAACATATTTTCTTCTTTGGATTTTTATTCATTTACCCTGATTTTTTATTGGCAAACGACAACCGACCGGGTCCAGGTGAATATTGACTTTTGACTCTGGAACTTTGATGGGGGCCCATTCATGAATTAGGGGTGCTTCAAAAGTACGTTGATACAACATTATTGATTCGTGACTTGCTTTGATTTCAGGGTGTTGGGGTGCGGGCGGGGTGCGGGATGTAGCGGTTGGTGTTGGGTATGTGTAACGGTGCAGTCGTTGAAAACCGATACTTTTGAATAGAGGTCCTGTCTGTTTATTCATTGGGTTATGAACAAAAGAATCATACAGCTCCTGTAATGCCGTCCAGTCAATTAAGGCCGTTGGACCTCCTTGATAGCTCCCTTTTGTATTGCAACATGCAAATAACAACTGTTCCGATTTGGATGTCTGTGAACAAAGTTGGCAATTATTCCATGTCATACAGTGGCGGACAATATTGATCGGAATCATCTCGCTCCGACTCACTTTACAACTACAAAGTGTCAATGGAACCTTCCACAAAACGTACTTACTAATGGTACCAAAACTTTATTCGCTCATTTCAAAACGAGGTGAAATACCCATATTTCAATAGATTTGAAGGTTTCAATATTCCATTCCTTTGTCCGTGTAAAAAACGTCCTGTTTGTTTGTTTGTTTGTATATTTATTCGGCAAATCTACAAAAGAAAATTCAAGATATACAAAACAAAATCAAATAGCCACTAACACATAGCTGTCCACCGTCAATTAGCCAGGATAAACCATTAAGTCGGCTGAATTTGCCAACTTATTTCCAATGGGTTCCGTGAAAATGACAGAGGCACTGTGAGCGAAGACAACAATAATGCAAAAAAAGCAGAACTAGCAGAATGAACATGGATTGAAAGGTGATTTCACAAACCCAACCATAAGACTGGAAAGCAGTTAGGCAAATTCAGCCGAATCATGGCTCAATGCGCTATTGGTTAAGATGCGAGTTGAACAGACGTTGAACGTGCCTTCTCGCTACACATTTGATATTGGAGATCAAGTTATTCCAGTCAGTAATGCCAATATAAGATAAGACTTACCAGTCTGACCTTTAACCATAGGACTTGAAAGTTATATAAGCTAGATCTAGTATGATAAAAAGTAAATCTTACTTTAGTTAAAAAATTGATTGAGCTATGAGGGGGCCAACCAGGTGGAATATGTTAAACATATGGGTGGAGTCGTAGGTGCCTAACTATGTTTGGAAATTCAAGAGATTTCACTGAACCAAAGTGAGCTTGAATAATGTGATCCCTGGGTGACATAGGCAGTATAAAACGAAGCATTCTATTTTGAATTGATGTGAATTGAAAGCTTAATGCTGACACTTCTACTAAACCCAAGTAACCGATGGTACAAGAGTAGTTCAAAATGACATGTAATAAAGCCGAACGAGTGTCCTAAGAGTTTACGGTAAAATACTGTGAGTGTCTATATAAAAAACTTGTGAGTTTTCCAGTCACCTTGTTAATGATGGAATTAAGCCATAGAATCACCTGAAGGGTTTGGTCAAGAGTCACCCCCAGGTAATTAAGAGCTTTTGAGATTGTATTTTTTGGCCATATCAGTCAATTTTTGTATACTTTATTTATTATTTTTGTAATGATTTTTTGGAAAACAAATAAAAATGCATTCAGTTTTTTGCCGGCATGCAAAGAGAGCTTGTTGGCAATTAGCCGGTTATTACAAGATTTCAGGTCCAAACTGCGGCTTCTGGAAACAATTCAGGGTCTGTGTCAGATTGCAAATAAGATAAGAACACTGTCATCTGCATAGAGTAACAGGCGATTCTTCACAGAATTTTTCCATGTCATATGCAATAGCACAGATAAGCAGAGGACCTGAAAGGCTCCCCTGGGGCAAACCCCAGTGAGAGTTTGGAATCAGAATTAATCCATCTAGGGAACGACTGCTGTCTATTGGATAAATAAGAGTAACGCAGCCAAGTTGATTCCCATCGCCTCAAGTTTGTTTACCCAAAACTCAAAGGGAGTGTTAACGCTGCGAACGCTTTTTGGAGCTCCCACAGAAGCATGCGACATAATTTCCTTTGACAGCTCATTTCTAATGTAGTCCGTAAGATATATTAGACATGATTCTGTTGACTATCAGAACCAAGCCTGATTGATAATTGATAAATAACGGTTTTTAGATCGAGGTTATCCTCCACCTGAACATCGACACCTTTACTCCATTTTTGGAGACGCAACTCAGGACGCTAACAGGTCTATAGTTTCCAACATCCAACCTGCTTGTCTTTTAATAGGGGCCACACCCGTATCAATTTAAATCGTCCTCACAGTGTTAGTATTGATTGACCAAGTTGACAATATGTGTAATTAATGGGGCAAGATGAAAAGCCCGCCTTTCAAGAACTTGGTGGGGAGCCTGACCAAACCTGCCCCTTTATGAATATTCAGGTTGAAAGTTTCTTTATAACCAAATTTTTCTCAACAGGTATGACCCATCATCACGAACAATGCCCTTGCTCTTATAAAAATAATGAATGAATTCGACACTGTCCAAACATCTTAGTTGGAGAAGGTCAATTTACTGACTAAGGAAGCCTCACTGTAAGAGAAAAAGGTTGTGTTGATAGGTCCAAAGATACCCAACAACTTCGTTTTCGTGATTTATTTCGAACTTCCTTATTTTTTGAAATAATTAATAAAAATCGGACCATCTAGTTAATTGAACAGACCGTAGTCAACGTTTCCTCACAAGTGTAATCGGCAAATTCAGTTCTTTTCCCGACCCCCGATTCAGAACCGATTACTATTAATATGGTCATAATTGCTAGTACCCCGATCGTCCAGTACACCATTGATGACCGTCATAATCATCATGTATTCCTCAGTAAAAAGGTTATGAAAAGGATTACTACTATTATCTCAGCTTGCAGACGGCCCGGCACGCGGAAGCCAAAATACACCACTGAATACTCAAGACAAGGTTGATACCATAATCAATCGCACTACATAAATATCAGTGAAATTTTTTATACGTTTTCCTGTTGAATTATTCAGCTCACAGGCGCATTTTTTTTGCGCCTGGATACTATTTTTTTCGGCCGTTCCCAGTACATTTGCAGGCTTTACGTGGCGCAAATTTGCGCCCGTTATTTTGAAGCTTGCATGTGACCTTGGTGCCCCAATGTGATCTGTTGACCCTTGGTGACCCCATGCAACCTCAGTGACCTCTTGTGACCTCTTGTGACCTCTTGTGACCTCTTGTGACCCATGTGATGACCTCGTGACCCCGTGTGATCTCGGTGACCCCGTGTGACCTCGGTGATCCATGTGACCTCGGTGATCCATGTGACTCAGTGACCCATGTCATGGGGAAGGGGTGAAGGTTGGGTGTTGTGGGAGGGTGGGGAGGGGAAGTGAAGGTGGGGTTTTTAGGAGGGATAGGGGGGGTGGGGGTAGGTTGGGTGTTGGGAGGTGTGGAGTGCGTCGGGAGGGGTTTGGGTGCGTCGATGAGGGTCATGTTCGTCGTGAGGGGTCGGGTGGGGTGCACGGGGAGGGAGGGGTGTCATCGGGGAAGGGTAAGGTCATTGGGGAGGGGAATGGTAGATGTGGGGAGGGGGCATGTAGATATTTCGTGAGGGTTGCATCGGGTAGGGGGTTGGTGATCGTTGTGACTATGTGCCTTTTGGTACCCATATGTCACCTTTAATTGGTGCCATTCATTGGGAGGGGTCGGGTGCATCATGCAGGAGTGGGGAGGGTGGGCATCAGGTAGAATGGTGGATTGACCTCATGTGACCATGTGGCCTCTTGTGACCTTTGGCCCCATTTGACCTTGGTGACTCCCATGTGACCTTGGTGACCCCCATGTGAACCTCGGTGACCCATGTGACCTCGTGACCCCATTGGGGAGGTCGGTTGCATCAGGCGAGCTGGGAGGGAAGCTATTTTTTATGAGCAAATTAGACTTTAAAATGAAGCTATTAATATAGCCACATGCATCATTGATGCTCTGGTTACTTTTTACGCTCCAGAATGACTCAACATTGAGAACCCTTATAGCAATTGATTTATAAAGCAAACTAAAATATTTTTAATCATTTGTAACCCTGTTTTTGGTGTACAAATCAGCTAACTTTGATCACATCCTGAAATAAATGAGTGAGAGATTAAACCAAATTCATCATGACGACTTGTTTTGAAGTGGTGGTCCTTGGCTTGCCATGCTCGACCTTAAAGGTTAATTTCGTGATTCCAGCACCTTCTGTTTGATTCATTATTCACTATATCCTTGAGAAGATGGCATACACAAAATTTTGAGTTATCCCGATCTTGCGGTTTTGTGTTTGAGCAATTGTGTTTCCCACGGTCCCCTAGGCACGGTGTCGGTAATTTTTCTTTCCGTATTTAAGGAAGAAAGTACAAAATTGCAAATTTCTTACCGATGTGACCGAATTTGCACGTAAATTTAGGACACATGGATTACAAGGCTAATGGTTCAGATGAATAAAAATCTCAGTTTTTTAGGTAGCCGGGGGACGAGGTTGTTGGATCACGAAATAGCCCTTTAAATTCCCACTGATAATGTTATTTGGATGCTGAGAGGTTACTTAACATAGCCTAGTAGGGCTAGGGTCGTGTGGCAAGAGGCTGTGTCAGAAGTCGTGGTACATAGTTGGCCCCTCTGTCCTTATTTAAGTCACTGTCATTTCTTAGAATGTGAATGGTGCTCCATTACCCCCATGTTTACACCAAGTGTCCTTCTCTTTCCAATTCTAACACCTTCCAGTCATCTCCTGGAGAGTGGATGCCGATGCTCTAGGACCGGAGAGGAGGGTCTAGAGTGTTCCTAGAGATTAGTCTTAAGGGGTCCTAGCATTTTACCCTAGCATCCGCTCCCAAGGTGGAAGGACAATCCATGCATGGAATTTGTGTAGACCACTCCACATTTGTCCAGCAATGTTGGCTCTTAACTTTGAGCACAACCAATAGTCTAGTGTTCTGACATAGGTGCTGAGTCCTTTCAATCTGAACAGTCCTTTAATGGTTCCGTGATACCAGATAAGTAGGGGATTGAAACTTTCCCGTGGGTAGTTGAGAGTTAGGCCTCAAGTCGTCAGTCTATGCTAGAGAGTTGTAGACCTTTGCCAGTTCTATACTGTCTGATGAAGTATGAAATGACTACAACAGCGTGCATATCCCAGTGCCAGCCTTTCCGTTTTGCAGTGCTCGTGTTTTTGCCTACGTCGGTCCCTACTTCATACTTTCGAGCTGGACAGATTATAGTTTTGGTCCTCCTCCTTGTGGTGGTTGTCCTGACTGGTGATAGCGATACCGGGACCCCATGGCAGGACCCTGAAGTTGTCGAAAGAACTCTCTTCATAGCTAACATAAGTTGTAGTCAACAATACTCAAGGAGAACTCATAACTTGATCTACCGACAGATAAGTACATTCAGGCAAATTGAGGTCATTGATCAGGGGTGATCCTTTAGTGGAGCTTTCTGGATTGGGGTGGCACATGAATAACGCTGTGACGTCATAACCTGACTAACACCGTCATCATTATTGAGTTGAAAATCCCTGCAACTTGTCTACTAAGGATACTATTATGGGGTTGGTGGTCAGGACTGACCACAAGTGGCAGAATTTATGTCTTCCTTAAATTTGGCCACCTTGTACAAGATATAACCCCTACAGGCTACAGTGGGGCAGAGAGGGCAAGAGATCTTGTGGACTTTTGACAGTTTATAAAAATTATGTAACTCATCACTGGTTGGGCAAAGTTGACGGTACTTAATCTCTGATATGTACCACTCTTTTTAATGGCCTGTAAAGTTTTAGGTTGTTCTTGTACCCCGAAGTGGGATTAGTTTGTTGTCGGTCTTATCATCACTCAACACTCTCTTGCTTTTGCTATGAAATTGTGGCCCTGACATTGTCGAGAAATTTTTAGATTTGAAGGGAAATTTTTGTCCTTAGAAATGCATAAGAATTGAAGGACACTTTTGATATCTTGGAGGAAAATTTTGCGATCTTGGAGGGAAATTTGGATTGTATTCCCGGGAAATTTAGCATTTTAGAAATTTAAAAATTTCCATGCACAATAGCTGCACGAAAGCTATGACATCACTTCTTAGTTCAGGCCGGACGAAGTATAGCTGTGAAGTGTATATAATGATGTTACCAATTCAAAATCGATAATAATTGTGAAGTCTGTATGTTATAATAACATCTTGTGTTTTATTTTCCTTGCAGACATAGATTCTGAATTTAAGAAGTATCTTGAGTTGCTTGCACCATCACTGTTATCACCACCCAGCCTGTTAGTTAAAGAAATCAATGGGGATAAAGTCACATGTAGAGCATTACTAGAGTATTTTAAGGTCAGTAGATGTAGCTGATGGCTATTCATTTTTTATTCAGTTTTCCTAAATTTGTACTTGATTGCAATTGGTTTTAGAACACCTACCAAGGAGGTTTCAGAGGTTTATAGGGTGCAAAAAGGTAGAGAAGAATACCCAAAATGTTCTTAACACTTCCTTGGGCCAAGGGCAGCCATTTTAAAAAATTGGGTGATTTTTGGGTGATTTTATAATAGCTGCTGCATGTTGTCTAGGGATAATAATTTCTCCAAATGGTTGATGTTTTTGTTGAGTGAATAATTTTGCTCAAATATATGATATTATCACTAAGGACAAATTTGTATTTGAATAAAAATACAAGTAAAACAAAAAAAAAATGGTAAATGGTGTCGGAATTTCAATTTTCAGTGTCAATTTTATTAGTGTCATTTTCCCATGAAATAAAAGCACTATCACTAAACTGGGGATTTTTTGTATTGTGTGTATGTATTATATGTCTATTCAATTGTAAGGAGTCATGATGTATTGACTTGAGTTTGATTTTTTTTTTGACTCGGTATACGGTATGACCATTTCAACACATCTGATAAAAAAAATAAAGGCTTAGTAAAAGAAAAATCTAACCTTTTTCCATGTACATTCAGCTGTTGACCCAGTACTGTCATGATGACTGTAGTCTGTAGCCAGCTGCACGGTGACAGTGTAGTGGAAATGCTACGTACTGTTGTTTTGTATTGTACTAGCAATGGAGCAACCGACATTGATTGATGGATTTTACATCAAATAATAATAATCAAGGTTTATTTAATCTTAAATCGTGGCCTGTAGGCCAAATTGCAAGAGACTTTACAACTTAATAATTACTACACAGAAACAATGCAACTTGGAGGCAGCAGCTTAAACAGCGCCATATTGCAACATTCAAACACACTACACGAAACACACACCAGATGGGTAGTGCAAGCTTTCATGGTTCATTTGCCCATTTCAAATGAACCATGGAGAAAGTGGCATTCAGGTTTTAATCAATATCGGTTATACAAATCAAATCCCAAATGGAGTTCCCGAATTAAATCTAGCAAGTGGTCCCACTGAGATTCGATCCGAGGACCCTTTGCTCCAGAGGTAAGCTTGCTAACCGCTAGACCACGCCACTTCCTTCACGCATCAGTTGCAACAAGGCCAATACAATTAAAAATTCACTGGAAACCTCCAATTTGTTGCTTGTCCACAACGTATAAAATCCGCTTCGCAAGGCTTCGGGCCACGTCAGTGCATGCGATCCACTCAATAGAACCATACACGATGATCAATGAACAAACTCGCACTGACTGAGCTGAGCCGAGTCTAAGAGACTCGGTGACCGGCGAATATTCATCACTACTGACGGCTAGTCTGGCTTCTACGGGGGCATATTTTATATCCACAGCGATTTTTGTTCAAATTCTAAATCACTGCCTCTAAAATCTCCTTCGGCGTCACTTGAATGGTCTTGAAAAAGACGGTTTATTTCATTAATTTTCGTCGCTTCGGGGACACGACGCCATTTTATCTACATCAGATTCAGCCTGATTCAGCCGTCCAGTGTTTCTATTCTATGTTTAGCTATTTTTTGCAAAACAGGTGCAATCACTTGTTTGGACTTGCTACAATGCCCATCTTTGCCACTGATTTTCAAGGAACTTAGCATATCACAAGCTTATTTAGGGGGGGTTGGACATCAAAAATTCCTAAAATTTCTTTTAAAAAAATAAAACACCGCAACATTATGGCTTCAAGACCGATGACACGGCAGTTTTTACTGGGTGTAAATCGAACCTGACCGAGGTGAACGCCAGAACTTACGTACGTATTTTCCAATTGGCCGTTGGACGTAAACGGCAGCTCATATTACTTATGACGTCATATTTTGTTTTGATCGACATCTCGATCACTTGTGCCAAGTACGTTTTAAGCACTACTAACTCAATTATACGCAGTAGTCTGTGGAAAAACTGTAAACTTCGGGCATGTTTCTATCACATCTCTTACAGATAAAATCACATATCACACAAAGTACACACTGAATTAACCTAGCTAATGACCAAATATTTAACATGTTGACCAGAAATGTTTTTAGTTATGAAGCACTAAATGTAAAGTGCATCAAAAAGCCCATCACTAGATGCTCTATCCAGTCTGGCTGATAGTGGGCAAATTGATGTGAAATTGATGAGCATGGAGTAAATTGCTTCAAATTTGCTGTCCAAATGCCATATGCTATGTAAGAAAGTAGTGCACCCCAGAGTTTTATAAGCTATAACGGCATCCTAGTTAGTTGTGTATTAGTGATGTATAACCTAAGTGGCCCAATGGCCCACAGTATGACTACCTCTAACAGCTCCCCATTTACACCTGGGTGAATTGAGACAAGTGTCTTGCCCAAGGATATAAAAGTGTTGGCCTTAGCAGGGCTCGAACTCACAGCTTAAATGGTCTAGATAATGATCATGAGTCCTATACTTTTCTGCTGCACAACACATGCTCTCCAACTACTGCATACTGCAACCTTCAAAATCCTTCAGTAAACAAATCTGTGATAAGATCAAGGGAAATAATCGCATGATGGTAATATTTGATTTTGAATTTGTAAGGTAAGCTCCTTCCCTATTCAAATTGCTATATTTTGGTTCAAACTCCATTAGATTTGGACATCTGGTTCCATAGATATGAATTCCTTGGCTTTCCTAAACAATGAAAAACAAGCATTTACCTCATTTTAGCCCATTTCTCAAATCAATATTATGTGACATCCAACTAATTTCATGTCACTATGTGAAATACCACACTTCACAAAACCAAATTGATTCAGGCCACCAACCACACCACATACAACCCTGTACTTTCATATATGAACATAAGACCTAATAATGTTGTTATGTAAACAAACTTAAGGACACCTACAAAACATGGCCTGGCCCATTGGTCTATTGAGACACTTTTACATTGGTGCTAGGCTGCTTTGAGTGCCAGTCGTAAATCTTAAAATTCACTACACTTATGGGACTTATCGTCAAACTATGATGATTATTTGCCAATTTATGTGGTAATTTTTCATTTCACTGAAGTAAAGTGCCGGTCGGCAACCTCCCAAGTGACCTGTGCCGGTCAGTGGGAGCAAGTGCCGGTCATGGCCGACCACCGCCGACCGGCGTAGCTATATCCCTGCATTGTAGAGTGACTCGCCAGCATATTGATGTTGTTGAAATTGGCATGACTGACCAAAAACAGGTCACATAAGTTGTATTAACCAGAATCTGCCTTTTCATTTACATTACTTCAATTGTATTATGACTTCACTCCAGATGTTCCAGGTGATCACAATAGCAGGTGAGGCTAGTGGTTCAAGAACTGCCTTGTTGATATGATGTCACTAAATGGACACAAAAAATATGGAGCAGGTAACATACTTGATGGGGGAAGTAAACATGCAAAATTTGGGACACTTTGTGACACTAACTTTGTTGTGTTTTAACCCACAGGCTTATATGAAAATCTATCAGGGCAATGAATTACCAGAGCCAAAGACTATGCTGAGGGTAAGCAAGCTGCTTTCATCTTGTTGTGCTCCTATTTAATATTCATTGAATATTAAGTGCACAATATTATTAGTTATCTCCTGTTTGTTCACGCAGTACGGAAACAAACCATAGATATTTGTCCATATTGCATGAGAACAAACAGGGAGTAACAAATTTATCATTTAGTAGATTAGTCACTTACCTCTTGGACTTGTCATGCAGGGGCTATAATCACACATCCATTGCAATAATACTGATAGTGCAAGTTTCCAATGTAAAGAGTTAAATCCAAGTTCAAAGTGTTGCATAAACTTGTGGCCAACAGGCTATCACAAATGGGATGCAGATGATCAAGGTATTGCAAGAACGATGTCACAGGACACAGACTACTACCTTTATGCTCAGGCATAAATGGACTTAAACTTTCCCGGCAATCACCTTGATGATTTTTGTGCAGTTCATCAGCAGCCTGCAGCTGACAGATGTATTTTTTTCCAGTATTGGGGTTGGTTTTTACAACAAACATAGACTTTGTCATATTGTGCATATTTCCGCACCACATCTAAGAAAATAAAACGTGCATCAAACTGAACCTTTTCCTGAAGCTGAACTGGATTGAGCAACGATGGGTCACAATCAAATTGTTGGTACAGTTTCTTCAAGTCTGCATCTGCAATTTCTGGGTGGTGATGTTCATCTCCTTTCAGTTCACCCTGAAATGCTTCATTTGATTCACAGAATTCTGTCAAGAATTACATCATAATCCTTGTTGTGAGGTGTTGGTTTCAGATCTATTGAGGCTGTGCCTCAAGTTCTCAAGCAAACTTGCCCTGTACTATTCTCCCTTTACTGTCCTTGCACAGAACCAGAAGGCCCATTCCATGTCAACAATTGAGATGTGCACCGCAGCACGTCGTGGATTTTTTCGCTTTAAGTGTGGTGGTAGACATTGATGAGATATGAAAATCCTGAAATTTTGAGCGTCATAGTCCATTTCGTTTTCCCGCTAGAGCAATTGGAAATTTAAGGGGGTCGCCATCAAAAGTGCCGCTCAATGTCAAAGACTACATGTATGTTGAGAGGGTAACAGATTAGTAATGGAGCCCTCCACAACTTTGAAAATCACTATCTATGGGTAATATTGGGTGTAGAATTCAAATCTGGCATCAGGAAGTTCATAGCATGCTTACTTTTAGAGTTAATGAGGCCTAAATATGTGCCTTTGTTCATTCGGGGGCCAAGTCTGGGGGGGTCATAACTCCAAAAGTAAGAACATTTTTATTTTCCATCTTTTGGTCAATCAGAGTTACATAGTAGAACTTTAAACCAATACAATTCTGAAAGCTTTAGTAGTAAGTGAGGTACAGCCCCTTAAAAAACACTTTGGTTATCTTTTCAAGCATTTTTTTCATTTTTGCCCATGTATTATGAATTTTTTTCCCCTCCTGGCTTCTTGCCCACCTTTGAGAAGGGGCAAAAACCCCCCTAAATTTTTCATTAACCTTCATAGACAAATCCAACTGAGAAATGATCTCTGCTCTCCACGGTCACAAATTGCTCTCAAAATGACCCAACTACTTGTTATGCTTATACTGGGACAAGGGGCCCGGATGTGGGGATACAGATGGGGATGTTAACGGTCATTCAGGGGTCACTTAGGGTAAGTTCATACTTGGTAATTGCTTATATATACAATACAGGGCGTCCTATGTGGGGTAACAGAGGTCAGAGTCAGAGGTCACTTAGGGTCATTTAAAATTTAATTTTTTATTTTTTTGTTCTAAATCAATAGGATGATTGTTTTTTTCAGTGTTTTTGTATTCTGTAATTTTTTTGTAATGCAAGATCTTGAACAAAGCTCTGTATTGATGGGCAGTAAACAATGCAGTTGAATGGCTGTATTGGTGTTCCATGTGGTGATAACCATGGCAGCTGTGTTTTCAGCATAGTGTTGTAGTTTCAAAATCAAAGAATTTTGCCTTATCCAACTAATGAAGGAGAGCCTTGTGCTTAGAACGTTGCAAAGTGTTCAAATAATAACTAGCGGGAGGCCCGCGTCTTTGCGTGGGCTCCCGCTAGCTGAGTAAACGGGAGCGATCACTGAACAGGAGCGGTCACTGACAAAGAGCGATCACTAAGAGGTACACACAATGGCTACACCACCGCAACCGCACCAGGCTATGATTAACTACAATTTTTGCCATGTTCGATGTTCTAGCTAGACTCCACCCCCCTAGTCCCCGCCTAGTCACAACATATCCCGTATTCGTAACCTTTTTGAAGCTTAAAGTTCTCGAAGTTTCCATCATATCCTTAACTCATATAAGGCCGAAAGGTACAGATTTCTAAATAATAAAACGTCAATATTTCCACATTCGGTATAATTTTTTCCCGTAGTGTTAAATTTTTCTTCTCAAAATAAAAACTACCCCCCCGTGGTTCTATAACCCGTAGCTTCCGTCATACTCACACCCAGCGTGTTATTGACCATTTTTCCTCTCCCCTTAGATTTTTTACCACATTTTCTTATTCTCCGTGTCTTGCCAGCTTTCTTCCGTATCTGTATTATATTCCTTCCTCATAATTCCCCCAACCCTCACTCCGCGTATATAGTTTTACCTTCATCCTGTATTTTATGAATACTCCCATCGAGTCACTTATCTCATAGTGTAAACATTTTTTCATACTTAAGTTCTCCGTACTTTTCGTCATATCCGTAGCTCATGTAGTTTCCATTTTGTATATAATAAAAACATATTATAATACAATACATAAGCATTAAGGTTGTCACTGATGTTAACTTTGTTTCTTCTCAAAAGTACTCCCCGTTTGCTAACCCGTAGTCTCCCCTCCCGTCCCATCCCTCCTGTTTTTCCGTATAGCTCCCTCCTCAAACTTCCGTATACAGTTCTCGAAAAGTGGATCCCGAATCATGTGTGAATCAAAACAAAAGTATCAAGGTCCTGTTCGTTCCCATAGTTGGTATTTTTCTACTCGTAAATTTTGAACCCGCAAACCCATATTCTAAAAGGTTTCTTTCCATTTTCTAATAACCTGTATTCCAGCATCAGATTAATTTCCCATAGGCCAAAATTGCAGTATACAGTATAACGTGCGTATTCCTATTCTCTACCTATAAAGTGTCAGGATTGGCAACAATAGGAGAAATCAAGTTTTCCCATGATTATTACTTCATTAAACATTACTATGACGTCAATTGGAGGCTATTGGCACGCTTTATAATATCAATGAAAGAGGAGACTTATACCAATCCAACTGTACCAAAATCAAAAGGGTCAGAGGCTTTGGAACTATTAAGAAATCCAAGGAGGTCTTAACACCACCTTTAAATGGTTAGGGGGACGAATTTTAAATACAATTTCATGCAGATCGTGCATCTAATTTTGAAAATCAAGGAAGGGTGCATTTGGTCGTTTTTCCTGTATGCTAATTGTGTTTGTTGACCCCAAAAAACCCTGGTATAGACACTTCATTTGTGCTTTCAGACCAAATGGTTGAGGAGTTATGATCCATGATATGTCTAGATGCCTAAAATCCCTGTTTTATAGACGTTGTCTTTTGAGGCGCACGCGCGCCTAAAATGCTTGAGTCCGAGCGATTTATCGGGCAGTATTGTTAAAAGCCGGCTGCAAGTTTTCTACCTTAGGATTTGAGGCCGGAACCCAGCAAATTATTTCCTTTGGCAATATTAAATGATAAATGATCACAGAACACTATGCTTTACCAGTTACACGCAATTTTTCAATAGTTTGATGGCCGGTAAATCGGTGTCGAGAGGCAAAATCTGTGGATATTAACTCCACAAATGTATCGGAACTCCAATAGAAATACCGCATGGACGGTGTACGAAAGATGAACACGGACTATGTGTGGACTATGCGTAAATAATGCATGAAGTAAACGTCGTAAATTTAAAGCCTTCGCACTGTTAATCGCACATGGTTTTGTTTTGATTGAGCCGAGTTTTGATGTATACGATGGCGCCTCGGGCGAAAGAAGTAGAGGGGTCTTACAAACATTACGGAGTAGAATTTAGATATTTTCGACATCAAGAAAGAAACGATAGGCGGTACCACCTTCGTGGTCAAATTGATTTGTAAACTATGCACGAAATATGTTCAAAGAAATCCGGGAAAGAAATGAAAGGTGCCGGGGAAAGGCGTCACCCGATTACAAGTAAGAACATACTTGACAGTGACACACGTTGATGGATACGTTATCAAGCATCATGAATCGCCATTATTAATAACGTGAGCTACTCCCAATTAGTAAGATAATTCTGACTAAATATGACTGACTGTTGCCGACTTAGGTTCAACATTTGTTACTGATATGTGTGACTGTTCGTGCATGCCCAGTTTACTCTCCCTAGTTTAGACTTGAGATCCCTTTCAAAATTTAAAAAAAAAACTTTCCACTCATGTTCGAGGTTCAAGGCCTGGGTGATTAATTCCTTGAAAATTGATACACTTGAATGATAACATCTACATCATGGTAATTTGATTAAATCTTGAGTGATAGTCTAAGTATGTAACGTAACTTGTTACTAACTTGATTGCAGTAATTAACAATGCTTATTGCTACACCTGAATTGAAAATGCATGAGCTTTAACAGCTTCTGGTCCCAACTCAGTTGTTATATTCAGCCGGTCCTGCTTGCTGTGCAGTTCTATGCTTTGTAAAAGCTCGTCTCCAGCCAGAAGTTGGGAGCTTTTAAAAAGCTCTTCTGCAGCTCGCCTCAAGGAGCCAAGATGAGCTTTTTAATGCTCATCTGAAAATTTCAAAAGACGGTGTCTGGTTTTAGGGTATAAAATTTTGGACGTATAACCTGTTTAGAGTGTCTTTTTTTCACTGAGATTAAAATCCTTGTTTAGGGTGCTTTTGAAAAGGCAATTATCGCGGATGGTGTACATGTTTCAATGTAAGTGACCCCCGGGCTCTAGTCACAACATATCCCGTATTCGTAACCTTTTTAATAGCTCAAGTTCTTGAAGTTCCCATCATATCCTGTACCTCATAATTATATAGGCCTAGTTACAGATTTCTAAATATAACGTCAATCTTTCGCATACTGTAAATTTCCGTAGCATTGAATAATTTTTCCTTCTTCAGAAACTATACCCCGGGTCAAAACCTGTAGGGCTTCTTCTGCTTCCGTCAATACCAACAACAAAAGCGTGTTATTGACCATTTTTTCCTCTCCCCCTAGATTTTTTACCACAATTTTCTTATACTCCGTTTCTTGGCCGCTTCCGTATTCTGTATTATATTCCTTTCCTCATAACTCCGCAAACTCCCGTATATATAGTTCCCTTCCTCCTGTAGTTTATGAATACTCCATCGAGTCACATTATCTCAATATTGTAAACTTTTTTCATAACTTAAGTTCTCGTACTTTTCGTCATAATCCTGTAGCTCATGTAGTTTTTCCAGTTTGAATAATAAAACGTCAATATTTCATCCCGTATAACTTTCGATTCTGTTAACTTTTTCTTCTCAAAAGTACTCCCCGTGTGCTAACCCGTAGTCTCCCATCACATCCCTCTTTTTTTTTCCTTATATCTCCTCAAACTTCCGTATAAAGTTCTCGAAAAACGGACCCCAAATCCATGTGTGAATCAAAACAAAGTATCAAGGTCCTGTCGTTCCCATAGTTGGTATTTTCTACCTCGTAAATGTTGCACCCGCAACCCATATTCTCAAAGGTTTTTTCTTTTTCCTCTATTTTTTTCTATAAACCCCATTATTCCCGCACATATTATTTCCCAATAGACACCAATTGCAGTATACATCATACCGTGCGTATTCATATTCTCTACCTATATAAAGTGTCAGGATTGCACTGGACAAACTTTGCCGATTCCTTAATAGGCATAGGCCTAATACACCCCCCCCCCGTGTCCTCACATCCTAAAAGTCTCAGTATTTTTGTTTTTCAAACTCTCCTGTGCAACTATGACAGTCCCAGATTCCGCCATTCAGTGACAACAACTTGTCGCTTGTACGCTGTCACTGCACGCAGTCTGCGGTGGCGCGTTGCTACATAGTTACGCACAGCCACAGGGCGAAATGGTATTTTAACCCATAATGCATCAGCGACGCGCTTCAGCTAGCAACCGACCCGTTTTTCCTGTTATTTCCATAGTAACTGAACAGTTTTGATAAAATGAATGTCCAAACGCCCCATGGCATGGTATACCCAACCAATGTACAAAAAAATCATAACTCGAGATAGAGCCATCTCTGAGAACACTCGGGAACAAGGTTGAGAATCTTTCTTTTATTATATAGATAAGGGAGAATTGTCTACACTCCATATACTTAAAATACTTAAAAATGGTTTTAGAGGGTGCTTCAGATTTTTGTTGTGATCAACAGTGACCTGCCATTAACATACAGGAAGTGCTTCACTGATAGTAAGTTTTTCTCAAGATGACTGGTCCTCATCATATGCAGGATGATAGCATGTATGCACACAGGGTATCATAGCTATAATAAGTAGATCCACAATGATTACATCAATCCAACAACATGAAGGACAAATGTCAATATTTTGTAATTTAAAGGTGCAATAAGAGATTTCACATATCAGGTGTCCCTAAAAAAATCGGAAGTACTGATTTTTTGCCCTGATGTAAAGCTTTCCATCCAAAATATCCCCATCTGAAAGGATTAAGCTGAAAAATGTTTCTTTGATGTATAGGAGCAAATACGAAACTCAGCATATGTTTTACATTGAAATATAGGCAAATCAAAATCACCTTTTTTTCTCTTTTAAGGCATTTCTGTAGTATAATACAAGGTAAGAAATCTATTGGGTGTCTAATCTATTATGAAATTACTATTATGACGCAATATTTATTTATTTATTCTTTCTTTAGTGAGGGTAAAACTACTTCAGTGTCAAGCACTGTTTTTCCAAGTAGGCCCTCATAACAAAGACACTATTTACATGTACAAGGTTATATAAATTATTGCAAATGAGTAACAGTGAGGAAATTAATATATGAGATACAAAATCAGTTAATGTACAATAAGCAAAATATACACATACACAAGCAAGAAATTTTAACTACTGGTGTACATTGAATTTGTAAGATGTGCCTTAAATTGGCCTATAGACATGTTGGACAGTTCTGAACAAATCTGTGGTGAGATATTATTCCAGCTGTTGGCAGCTCTTACATGGAAGGTTCTCAGACCTCAATTTGTTTTACATCTTGGAACAATAAGACTGTTGTGGAATTTCTTGTAGAATAAGTGTGATTATGATGGATAAATTTGAACTGTGATGATAAGTATGATGGGCTGAAGTTTTTTAAACATTTAAACACAAGAACGAGAAGATGTTTTTCCCATCTCTCATTAAGTTTTACCCAATTTAACATACTCATCATGTCATTTACAGGTGTCCTAATATCAGCTGATAAAATTGTCCTGGCAATTTGATTATGAAGAACTTGCAGTTTATGAAGTTCTACAGAAAAATTGCTCCAAACAGTACTTCCATAATCAAAGTGAGGCATAACAAGAGCATTTGCTAATAACAAAACTGTAGTGCATGGAAGAAAGTATTTAACACGCTTTAAAACACCAATTCTTTTAGAAATATTTTTACAGATATAAACAACATGACTACACCAAGACAATTTTGGATCAAATTTGACACCAAGATATTTAAATTCAGAGACTTGCTCAATCATATGACCATCACACATTACATTAATACTGTCCAGTCTTTCAAGCATATGGTTGGTACCAAATATCATTAACTTAGTTTTTATCTACATGAAGAGTTTGTTGCTATGGAACCACCTAGCTACATGATGCAGACATGATTCTAATTGATTCTGCAAATCAGCAGCAGTTTTGCCTGTGCACATTAATGAGGTGTCATCAGCATACATGACAGTTTTGCAATTAAGGGCACTTGGCAGACAATTCACAAAGATAATGAACAGGAGGGGTCCCAAGATAGAACCTTGAGGAATTCCTATATTAACATTATTAAAATTAGAAAGCTCAGAATTAACACTGACAGTTTGAGACATATTGCTCAAGAAAGATTTTAAACCACTGATATTCATTACCAACTATTCCATAGCTCTGAAGCTCTGAGGCACTCAATACTTGGGTGTCTCAAAATCTATTGTTGCACCTTTAACCAGGCTTAGTTTAGCATTCATGGATATGGTTTCAAGCTCCCATAGGAAGGGTGAAATTTATGGTTTACAAATTCTTGTAGAAATAAAAATAAATGACTGAATAAAATAACTCTCTTTGGAATCGAGCCTATAATTTCCCCATACATGCAGGTATGGCAACCATATTCTGTCTTGTAATAAACCCTCTATATTGTACAGGCAAGAACCAATTCACAGCTATTATACAAATATTGACTGCTCATGAGGGAAATGGTGCAAAATAACTACCCGAGGTGACTGGAGGGAAAATAGTAGGCCCACAGTCTCCGAACTAGTCTCAAATATTTTATGTCACTTGATATAGTATCCACCAATCAAATTACAGAAATATTTTTATGTGTTATATAATGTAAAATATACATGTGTCTTCCCATTTCAGGCAACTGCAGAGGCTAACAATCTAGCAGCAGTAGCTGATGCTAAAGACAAATACATCAAGGATATGGAACAGGTAAGAGTCTTATGTGTACATAAATAAACCCAAGCTCCAAAACGCCATCATGGTTAAAAGTGGTGTTTCAGTCAAGCTAGGGTTTAATAAACAAAATTTAAATGAAATTTTACCAAGGCTGGATGAAAAGTTTTGAGCCTTGCTAGGAAGAAAATATGCAGCACCATATATGTGTATGTAATTAACTCTTATGGATTTTCAACAGGTGCATTTAAACAATATGCTAATAGTGTTTATTTTGAAGGTCAACAAAGTGGGTACATGTAGGTAGCAAAAATGGACAAAATTGGCTGCCATATACTGCCTTTGAAGTACCTGCCGTTGAAAGGACTATCATGGACCATGAGGACATGGTTTTGACCTTGGGGTATGACACCCTTTTTCCTGGCAACAGTTAAGAGGTGGACAGCCAAATTTAAGAGAGGAATAGAAAGCCTCAAAGATGATTCAAGGGAAATCGTCATTGCCACTGCTGAGGAAGATGTTGATCATGTGTGCAATGTGATCAACAGCTGAACATTTGCTACATAACCAGTGTTACAGACATCTCTCTCATGAAAGAGTTTGTAACATTGTGACAAAGAAACATGGCATAAGGTTTTAAGCTTGCTTGGTACTACAGATCAACAAAACACCAAGTTCCAAGACAACTTTGTGTCATTTTGAAGTGGATCTGGCCGATTTCATTGACTGATTCATGGCTATGGATGAGTGTTGACTCCATCACTTTCAGCTGGAGACCGAACAACAGTCAAAGCTATAGAAGCATCTGCAGTCTACCCTCAAAGAAGGCCTAGACTATTCATTCAGCTGGTAATTAGGTAATGTTTTTTTGGTTTCTGGGATTGCAGGCTTTGTTGCATAACCTAGAATGGTTGACTAACCTGTTGAATAAGCTGGGTGAGAAAATAAAGCCAAACGATTTGGAAAGCTTATAGGTGTGTTAATTGTTCCATCAGAACAATGCAATGGTCCTCATGGCTGCAATGCAGGACTCTGGATTTGAACTCATTGATGATTACCTACCTTCTTTACCAGATCAGACACCATGCATCTCTCTCTTTCTTTAGCTTAAAAAGACAGGCTGGCAAGTATTATGTAGTGACGATGACATTTCTGCTAAAGAATTTTGGACCAACAGGAGTAGATCTTCACAAGGGAATTTTGACACTGTAGCATGCTTGGCAGCAGTGTGTAGAATACCAAGGGGACTATGTTAATAATAATAATAATAATATTTATTTGAGTTACTTATGAAATACAAAAGACAGAGTAACTCTGGAAAGAAAAATGGGCTACTCAGCCCAAACACACCGATTAGTGCATTTCTTTCCATGGAACAACATACATAAACATCAAATATAGAGTAGGCAAAAAAAAAACAATTGTGAAAAGAAGACAGGCAATACAGGAATTAACTTGTGAGGAAATACTGCTTACAAAGGAACTTGAATTTGGGAAGAGAGCTAGCTTGCCGAGCGTGAAGTGGAATATTTTCCCAAAGTCTAGGAAAAGAGACGAAGACAGAATTGTAGAAGGAATTAGTCCTTGCCCGCCATGTAGAAATCTGTCTTGAGAAATACGACTTCTGTGAAAAAAGTCCATAAAAGATGTTGGACCAATATTATTTAAAAGCTTGAAACAAAATTGCAAACGCTGAAATTTAAACAAATCATCAACACTCAATAGACCAAATTCAGACAACCTGTCAGTGTACTCTACATGCTCCCCAGAACCCTGTTTCCTATACATAAGGACTCTTGTAATCCTCCTTTGAAACTTTTCAAGTGTACTAGTGTAACAGACATTATATGGAGCCCAAATAACAACACAGTAAATGAGAAGAGGGAGGACAAAAGCTTTATAGAGATTCAGAAGAGCAGAGAAAGGCATATTTCTTGTGCATCTTATTAGAAAACCTACAAGACGAGAGATTTTGTTGCACAAGAAATCCACATGAGAGGAAAATTAAAGATTGGAAGAAAACAGAGTACCAAGTAATTTGAAATCATCAACTGATTGCAGACGTTCACCACCCAAAAAGTAATCAGACTTGCTGCAAGTTTTGGACCAGTGAAGTGCATAACAGCACACTTGGATGCATTAAGAGGAAGCTTGTTTGTGACTGACCAACTGTAGAGTTTGTCAAGATCATTTTGCAAATCAACCACATCCTTAGGATTTTTAATTGGTCTCACCAATGTGTGATCATCAGCAAACTGGAAAAGAGAAGAAGCCACATTCAAAGTAATATCACTGACAAAAATAAGGAAAAGGATGGGTCCAAGCACTGAACCCTGAGGAACACCAGAAGTGACTGATGCCCAGTCAGAAAATTCACCTCTGAAAATAACCCTCTGTTTCCTGTGCATAAGAAAATTCTGAATCCAAGATAGAAGAGTACCCCTAATACCACGATCATGAAGTTTTTGAATCAGAAGATTATGATTACCTTATCAAAGGCAGAACTGAAATCAAGAAAAACCGAGTCAACAAGATTGCAATTTCGCCCATCCAAAGTTTCACTAATAATGTGAAAGAATTTAGACAACATTTGCTCACAATTTCTACTTCGTCTGAGCCCAAATTGATTATCATCAAGAATATCATGCTCTTCAATATAATCCATAATACGAGCAGCCATCAATTTTTCAAAAATTTTGCGCACGACTGAAGTTAAAGACACTGGTCGATAGCTTGAAGTAGCATCTTTTGGCTTACCAGAACCTTTATAGATAGGAACAACATTTGCCAACTTCCAAGATTTTGGAATTTTACCCTTAGAAATAAATGTATTAAACACCTTGCATAAAACGGGTGCCAGTTCTGCACTACACGATTTTAAGAAAACAGGAAGAATTTCATCTGGACCAGGAAATTTATTAGAATTTAAGTCGGTGAGAACAGAAAGAAGTTCATCAGCAGTAATAGGAGAGAAATCAAGAAGAGAGCTACCATGAGAATGAATAGAATCAGGAAGAGAAGCAATATCAATAGGTTCATAATTATCACCAAAATTACCAGAAAACTGCTTATTAAAAGCATCAGCAATATCCTGTCGGTGATCTCCTGACCATCCACCTTGAAAGACATCTGTGGAGAATCCTTACGAGCAGCCTTTATAGGCCCAAAACTTCTTAGGATTAGCAGCAGCTTGCTTTGAAATTTCAATAGAATATTCACGATCACTTTTCCTAATGCAAGATTTTAACTTGTTGCTGCAGTCCTTAATTTTTTTCCATGCATCATTAGACTTACTTTGCCTAGCCCTTTTGTACAGAATCTTTTTACGAGTACACAACTTCCGAATATTTTTAGTAACCCATGGAACAGAAGAACCTGACTTAACCTTTTCTTAGGGACAGAAACATTAATAGCTGAAGTGAGAATATTTTCAAAACTATTCCAAATGTCATCAACATCATCGAAATTAAGACACTGGTCGAAATTACTACTACATAATGTACTACGCATGAGATCAAAAATCAGCCTGACCAAGACAATAAACCATTTTGTTAGTACTCTTTGGAACATTTTTGACCATATTCAACTGCAAAATTACAGCTGAATGGTCACAACCATCAACATTGTAAGAAGACTCACAAGATTTCACAAAGGTAGCATCAGTAACAAAAACCAAATCCAGGAAATGATCATCACCATTATCAGTAACATATGTGGGCTCATATTGAGCACTTGAGAAAAACCACTTGAATACATGGTGTCAATGAGCATAGTTGGAAGACCCCGAGAAAGAACGACAGGAACACCATCATGTCAATCCATATGAATATTAAAATCACCTACAAGAGAAATAAGAGCATAGTCCTTCTGAGAAGCTTGGAGTTTGCATAAGTGATCATCAAGTAACTCCATGTATTCAGTACGACATTTAGGAGGCCTATAAAAAACACCAAATAAAACCTTACCCTTGTTAGTATGAAAGTCAGCCCAAACAATTTCGAGATCATCACATAATAAATCATTCTTAAAAACAGGATTAAGGTGAGACTTAATACCTAAAAGCACCCCACCACCATGAGAATTCCTAAATGTTGAAAAATATCCAACAGCTAAAGGGTCATTTTTCATCCAGCCCTCTTATATTTGCACAGAGAAAATGTAGAGTGGAAAATTGATATGTAGACTTAAGTTTCCCTGAATTAGAGAATAAAGCTATGATTTTGGGGAACTGGTACTCTCCTTACATAAATGAAACCACGGCGATACCATGATTTAATGGAAGAAGAGGCAAAAGTAATGGTGTCGCAGATTTCAATTTGTCGAAAGAGAGTACCAGTCCCAAATATACCTTTATTTGCATCTTAAACAGCTTATAATTGAAGGCCATCTTTACCCAATTTCGGATTCTTATGGCTTAAATCAAACAAGAAAAGACTGCCACTATCCAGTAACAAAAATCGACACAACCCTGTTGTGGGCAGGCACGCGCAATGAGCAAAACGTGGTTGACGCGAGCGCTTCGACCTCCAAATAACACAATAGCCGCACGTACTACCTGGATTCAACCTGGATTGTCGAATTGAACCCATGGCAGGATCAGCCAATTAAATTACTCACAATTTTCAAGATGTTTAAGAATTCATAGTTTACAAGCCCAGATGACATCATAACATGGCAAGAACTACAGCATGCGTCTCAAATTCAAATTGGAGATCAGACAAACAGCAGCATTATGACCAGAATTCAAATTTTGCCGTCAATTCAGCATGGAGTCTCAATTATTTTGTTTGTTCCGTTGCTACTTCGAAATATTTCTGTATGTGAAATGCTTGTGTAGTTTCAAGCACAGTTCAAATTGGCTGGGAAAATTTTGGCATTTCAAAACCGCTGAATAAGCATTCCTACCTGCAAATGACTTTTGGGAAGCAGGCAAGTCCCTCAATATTTTACATGTTTGCTGCAACCTACCTGGTATCTGGCGTTTACAGCATGTCACAATGCACTGAACCCGATTTATAATAATAAATTCAATATTACAATTTGTTAAGAGTATTTACCATGCGCTGAGTGTGACGTGCGTCCACGCGGAAGTGAAGGCCGATGGCTTATGGTCGGTGTTCCACGGTTCGCATTGGTGAAGTAAGACTACCCACATTAGGGCGTGTGCACTGCCCACCGGTGAGAAATTATGACAGCAAATGTTAGCGAATGAACTTTTGCCAAAGGTAAACACTACTTTTCTCACAGGACAATACAATGTTTTTGTATCGCAACAGGTCAACTTTTTTAAATTTTTTAAACCAAGAAATGAGCTTTGCATCTATTCTACCCAAGAAATTTAAATACTTCCAAAAGTTGGAATTAGAATCATTGTGATTTTCTCCTAACTTGGATTGAAGTTCAGAGTATACCATACCCACATAAAATCCTTCTGGACCCAAAAATTGGATTCCTTGGTTGTGACCGCCATTTTCTGCACATCAAATAGACAAAAATGTGTTTCAGAATGAGGTCACGGGATCATATCTACATTTGCCGATTGATTAAGCTGTAATTTATGGAAATTTATAGTTGATAGATTTAAATTAATAGTGATTGATGAGTCCCGAAATGGGGACGAAACGCGCCTCACGGTTTGAAGCCAATCTTCAAACTTCATGCTCAGTAAAACAAAACTAAAATCTATCTGCTACTCTAGACGCAAAACACATTTACGCTTTAAAAGAAAACCATGTAGGCCTACACGGCCTCTACTTTCGTTTCAAATTGACAGGCTAATGTATGTGTATGTTTCAGGGGTTATGCAACCCACCCTTTGTTCATAGAACACAACCAGCTTTTAACAAGCAATAATCTAGTATGCACAGGTCTAACACAGGTTATATCTTTATTAACAGCTCTCCACAAATAAACTCAATAGTTTTACCCTTTCCAGAGCTCACGACTCAGCGTCAAACAAAGTATACCGGGACCATGTATTTCTATACGAAAACAGCATAAAAAATTCTGATCTACTGTAGTGTACTCTGATGCTCATCTCTAGAGGTGGTATCCGCCTCCCCCCCCAAATCAAGTATATTTACTCTAATATATAGTCGATATAGTCTAGCCTGGGGTGAAATATTAAGTGATCAATGTAATGATAAAGCGCAAAGATTAAAGATCCAGGGAATAAATGCAGATCATTCATAGTCTTTATTTTGATTATATTATCAAGTATATTTTGTCAAATGTAGTCGATATAGTCATGGAAGAAAACATCAAATAAGTACCGTACTGACCCGAGTATATTCCCACCCTTTTTTAAGCTGAAAATACCTTGAAATTTGGGGGTGGGATAATGCCCGAATCTTGCTCGAAGCCGGAGTTGAAAATATCTTGGCCAACTCGCCATCGCGCCACATACACTATACAGCCATTTCATGACTTCCAAATTTTGAAGACACAGAATGTTGGAAAAATACAGTTTTTTCGATAGTACGTAGTTTCCACCCTCATTCTGAATTAGATTTCATCTTTGTGATGTAACTAACCATGCATTATTGAATATAACGTAACTTTAGTGATTGTTTTTAGTGAGAGCACGTGTGGCGCAACGGATAAGCGCAGGACTCATGATCCTAAGTTTGTGAGTTCGAGCCCCGATGAAGTCAACGTGTTTGTGTCCCTTGGCAAGATACTTAGTCTCAATTGCCTCGTTCACCCAAGCGAAATATGGGAAGCTGTTATGGGGGATATTACAATCTAAGTGCTGATAGAGTTGTGCGCCTAGCCAGCAGCCACCTAGATGAAGCGAAATGATTGTGACGATTTCCTGATGGCAGCGGTAATAATAATTGGCAATCGCGCCTTGAGCACCCCGTAGGGTGGATATCACATTATAAATCGACATTATTATTATTATTATTAAAAGAACAAAATAGTCGCGAAAACTGGACCAATTTGCCATCGGTGTATTGGCAACAGCCATATTTGATTTGGCGACCTCTAGGCTCTATGACCTCCCAACCTAAAAATTTTTTATTCACAGTATTGTGGACATCATACTATGAAATCTTGTGTTAATTATCATTGAAATATTGTGAATTTTAACTTTTTAAGCAATTTGAATACTGTATTTTAGAAACGTCATGACGAAAAACCAGGAAAGTGAAAAAAAAAATGGAAATAATGTTGCCCTCATTAGGTGCCCTCTGACCCTACACATAACCTTGTTCAAAATATTCTTTTAGTTTCAGAAAACAAATCTACCAAAAAAGTATTTTTGTCATGAATTTATGAAACTGAATAATTTTCAGTGACCTGTTATTTTTTTTATACTGAAATATGGAAAAAGAGTGACAAATATTGTAGTATCACTTCTGAGTGAAGTAGAAAGCCTTTGAGAGTGTTGAACCAGAAACAGTGTCTTCTGCTGAATCTTTGCCACTTGCCGTGTTTTACTCTCATTTAAGAGTCTTAAATGTATGTTTTTCACAAACTTTAAAGGTTCCAGACGCCATTAGAAACATTCTTGAGATGGAATATAAATGGAATTTCGTATTGGAAAATGCATATCATTTGAATTCAAGGCTAAAGGTTTGTTGTTTGAAGAAAATAGGTTTCTGAATTTTGCAGTCAGTGTAGGCCAATTTTTTGGCATGGGATAATAAACGGATCTTTAGAATTTTCTGAAATTTTCATAAAACTTAGGGGTGGGATTTTACTCTAGCTTGGGACTATAGTCGGGTCAGTACGGTAATATACTGATAGTCCAAATATTCCATTTAAAGATGTTTTTTATTGTGATTAAATATTGAACCTTGTAAGAACTGTACTCATCATCATCATCATCATCCTTCGGCTGCGGAGCAGGCGATTACAAGATTTCTACATGCACATCTATCTTTGGCTAGCGTGGCCATCTGCCCAGCCTGCATCATGCCTTTATCATACTCCAGCTCCCAATCTATTATATATCAAGTGCATATAAAACAGTCTCCAAGTTACTAAACAATTTTGTGAATAATGTCAGACCCAATTATCATTATGATCCCCATGTTGGTAGCAAAATCTGCACTGGAAGTATTCCCTTCTTGAACCTCTGAAAATAGTATGTCCCTGTGGTTGACTGTGTAGTTACTAGTTGGAAAACCACAAAAACGATCATGTGCAACCTCTTATCAAAATGCTTTAAAAGCAATAATAGCACTCTTTTGAAGAGCGCTCCCAATTTTTCAAAAAATGTTGAGATTTTTACACGGTTGCATTGGTAACTGGCTAGTAAAAAAACTATGACCGTTTGAAGGTTTGTTTGGAAGTCTTAAATAAAAGAAAATATTCTGTGTCGCAAACGAAGGAAATGGGGCAATTAGAATAATTAATATCGGAGATCTCCGATAATAATTCAACAGCTGCTGGAATCGGCCTTCCAATATGAAATAGCCGTGAAATAGCGCCATGTACGTGTCTACGCTCATCCATTAGTTGTTTTATTGGTTCAGGCAAGTCAAGTTAGAGGTCATTTTCTTGAGGTGGCACTATTTCATCATGGACGGACATAAAGTTAGCATTTCCAGCTCTGCCGCTAATTACAATCTGGGATCCCAATTCTAATTACAAAATCGCTTATTTTATGATAAATACGCATTTTTGAGCATTCTCGTTTGCAGGTGTAGTTTCTTAGACAATTACCAACATAACTGTGCCAAAATATCAAAATTTTGAAAATTGGGGGCACTCTTCAAAAAATGTGCTGTTATTGCTTTAATGTATTAGAAAGAATCCCATTGGAATAACAATCAATAATGGACTATCCGCTTAATTTTTCCCTTGAAAGAAATATTACAAATTTTCTTACATGTGAGGTTATTTCTCTCTCTTATGTACAGTAAGCTGTGTACGTAAGCTAAAATCGAACAAAAATGCTATCCACTAACAGTAATATAGTTTTTGTATCATTTTGATTTAATAAAGTTTTTTTGACGCTGTAGAATGGTAAGCAGGTACGCACAACTATCCGTTGCAATCGAGGTAGGCAGCACTCCTCTTCCTGTGTTTGCAGTTATGTATGAATGGTCACTGATATTGGCTTAATTTGTAAAACATGCAGGATTGTGAATCACACATAGGAAAAAAATCATTTTTTGAACCTATCCACCTATTCCAAACAGCATCTGTAAATCATTTTTATATTTGTATTAACCAATAAATGGATTATGTTTTATTATCAGCAGAATGTCAACATTTCCCAACCAATTTCTCAACTTCATGTAAGGAATCACAAAATCTTACAAGACATCGCCTACTGATGTCTCCTTAAGAATGTTTAAATTGAACCAAGAACAGCTTCAGAAGGACTCAAACCACTGACCTAGCTTGAGTTTGTGTTTCTTATAGTGCTGCAGCATCAAGTGAAAAAGGGCCTTAGATTTCTACCAACCAGGGCCGGAATAATAACATTTGCAATGACAAAAATAAAAGTGATGGCAATTTTCATAAACCAGCATTTTCCAAAATGGCCGCCATTTTAAATGTAATAGCACTACTAATGGTGACTTAGTGTTGGAATGTATGTTGTCTGGATCAAGAGGTTCAATATACAATTGCCAGAAATGTCTGAGTCATGGAAATTTATATACACAGCTATTTTTCAAGATGGCCGACATCTCGTCAAAGAAAACCGTATATTTCTTATTATATAACCTAAGAAGTTTATTTTGGTGTCAAAATGAGTGTTTTCTGGGTCAAGGAATTCAATAAAACTATTCTCAAAGGGTGAATATAGAAGTGATGTTTATTTGCATTTGTCACTTTTTTCCAAGATAGCCCAATATTTTAAGTGCAAGTACCTAAGAGTGTTAACTTACTGCAATGTCAGGGTTAATGTGGCAAAGTGATAAAATATATTAACCCAGATGCTTGATAATTAATACCCACACACAATCCTCAGAAACTCCTCCTTAGATCCCCCTAACTGCGCTTTATGGCCCCTATAAACGAAAACCCCAAAACATTGACTACCAATAGGTGTGCACGTGACCATGACCATTTAATTGTTCGAAATTCGGGGCCATTTTACTCTTGACATATCTGAAACAAACAAATAATAGTTTCTATTAAAATAATACAGGCCTAATATCAAAATTCCCATGCAATTCCAGATATGTTTTGGGTGAATACATAATTATATTTATAGAGTAGTCAAGGTGTTTTATTTTGGGTGTCACATTGGTAGTCCATGAATAACATGACTCACGACTCATCTGACAGTTTTGAGAATATTGCTTTTAAAATCCTTGACCTGAAAAACATCCACTTTGTCACCAAAATCGTCATCCCATGTGCTGTATAGCATGAGGTCTAAACGATTTTGTCTTTTATATGTTGACCATCTTGGAAAATAGTGGCGTATGAAAACTGCCATTACTTTTATATTCATCTGACAGTTTTGTAAATAGTTTTATTGAACTCCTTGACCCAGAAAATCTTTAATTTGACACCACAATCATCTTCATAGGCTATATATTAAGAAATGTAAGGTTTGTGTGAATAAAAATGTCAGCCATCTTGGAAAATATCGGCACATGCAACATTTTATAGTTTGGGGAATAATTGTTTTGAACTCCTTGACCCAGAAAAAACATTTTTTACACCAAAATTGTCTTCTTAGGTGTTTTTGGCTTTAAGATGGCTTCCATTTTGGAAACTGGCGTCGTATGCAAATTGCCACCACTTTTAATTTTGTCATCACCCGTTTTAATGAACTCCACATCCCTACGGTCAATTTTAGCTATGATGACAAATGTTATTATTCCGGCCCCGGTACCACTCTCCTAAACTGGTTGGTGCTGCAGCACTATTATTACTTATCTGCTAGACCATGCAAGTTGATCTGATGAGAAACCCTGTTTTCAATATAAATTCATTAACATGGATATTATATAACATAACACATTAGTATCTGTTGTATTTTGTGATATCCATACTTGAAGGTAACTAGCCATAATTACCCTATTTCTCAATTTTCAAATCTATATAATAATGTCTTTCATCTTAAAAAACATACATAAATTCCCCCTTTTTGTAAAATAAGTATCAACAACAATCTGGTATTACTACCATTACAATACATATTGCCTTTCTACAAGTGGCTACATTGTATTGCACAAGGCCTTGGGTTTCATTCATAACACTCAAGTTGCACATTAAGTTGCACAGTGTTAAATTCTGTACCGTATAAATTCCAATTTCAATTATACCTACAGAAAGTACATCGCCAAGAAAAAGGAAGGTGCAACACACACCAGGGGCCTGTTCCCCAAATTTGTGCGTAACCCTACATGTATACAAATTTATGCATATGTGCTACATAACAGACCTTTTCATACCAGTTACACAGTGCTTTGGACAAATTGGTCCACTCAGGCATGACAAAGTATGCACGTAAATTTACGATTGAGTTTTGGGAACGGACCCTTGAACATTTAATTTTGAGTTAACAGACTTGCATAATATGCATAAGCAGGAGTACCCCTAAAAATCAGGGATACATCCACCTGTGTGGGGACTTGAACCCAAACCCCTCTGCTTGCAAGGCAGGCAATCAAACCACTATAGCCACATACACAGTGCTGAAATAGTCATGATCAAGCGACCAAGTCAACAGCACACACAGCATACTCCAATGTACAAGATCAATTACTGAGTAGCAAGCCTAATGTCAGATTCTTCTTATCGTGTCCAAACACTGTGGTTCTCAAATATGATCCAGCCAGAGATGGGTACAACGTCTGGCTGCTTCACTGAATTCTGCAAGGTCCTTGTTTGTGCATTGTTGCTCCAGCAATGGGCAGACCAAGAGATGTTCCATTGTCTGTGGTGCTGTTCCACAACCACAGGTAGTATCCTGATCTGCATCCAGATAGCCCCACTTCTGCAAGGAAACCTTAGATCGGTCAGTTCTGGTTCTCAATCTGTTGAGCATCGCATTCAGCCCATTAGGAGTCAGTTTCCAGGTGGGAGATGCTCACCCAGGTTCATACCGATAGATGTTACTTGGTTGATTGCAAGTCCTTTCTTTCCACAAGGCGACTCTTTTTACCTCTTAGAACTGTTTCAAGAGGTTGCACTTTGTTTAAGAAACTCCCTCTCTGGATTTAAGGCGGTTGGCTGCAGGTATCTGTCCAGTCATAGGGTGCTTCACATTAGATACTTGGCAGGCTACGCTCTTGCATGCTCTCGCTACGCTGCGGATGTCTGGTGGAGCAATTCCCACTAGGATGTATCAATTTTCCGTTGGTGTTGTGACGGATGCAGCCTGTGATAAGCCGGCAGAGATATTTAACGCTAATCAATCCTTCTTGGCATGGGTTTGATCTTTCCCCATACAGGGCAGCATACTCTGCACATGATTACCACAGGGCAAGTGCCGTCGCTCCCAGGGTATGTGGGCGAGCAACCCCATCTTGTTCCATTGAGTTTTTTTAAGAATGTTATTGCGTGAACATAAACTTTACTCTTCGTCTTCTCGATGTGGGTCCTTTATAAGAGAGAGTGCGGTCGAATGTACGCCTAGGTAGACAGGTTATCACAGTGCTCTAGGGGGTGTTCCAGACCAGGTAACTTTAAGCTGACGTTTGGCTCACGGTTGCGTAGATGGAAAGCACCACCTGTGTCTTAGATGGATGCCACGTAGGTGGTTTCGTATAAAGGAGTTAGTTCCAAAGCTTTGGAGAGTCTCTTCAACAAATGTGAAGGTCCGGCATCTTGTGTGCTGATTCCCAGATCGTCTGCATAAATAAAACGACAGGTTCCTGCACTCCTAGGTTGGTCGTGGTATATATGTTGACACGGAGAGGTGCAAGCACACTCCCTTTGTGGTAACCATTCTTGAGCCTACGCCATCGGCTCTTCTTCGCTCCTACTGAACAAAGAACACCTGTTTTGCCAGCCAGCCTCGGATAGCTCGTCAAGCGAATGTCCTTGGTAAATTTCCAGGATTCTTATGGAGTAGCATCTTGTGATTAACAGTGTCGTACGCTGCGATAGGTCGACGAACACAGCGCCGGTTACCATACCCTCTCGAAACCATCCTCCATGTTTTGAGTAGGTTGAGTACTTGGCTGTGTTTTGATTTGCCTGGCCCGGAAACCTCTTGTCTGGTATTAAGGTGTTCATCTATCACAGGTCGATCTATGCGCAGGAGACGTAATGTCAAGGCAATCGTGGTATACAGTGGACACCCAACATTTAACACCGACACTGGCTTATAGGTTTAACAGCCCCGTCGATTACATATCCTGTTAGGTTTAGTGGTTATAGCACTTGCCCACAAGCATAGTCTTGGCATGATGTATCCTAGGATTTTTTTTCTGAGTACCTCTGCTTGGCATATTATGTTGTTAACTCAAAGGTTGAAGTTCTGGTGTGTGAAGTGTCCTTCCTCCCTACCAAGGTACTTTGTGTGTTAACCACTTGACCAAAGCTAACAATTTCTTTGTATGTAAAGCTATTTTGAGGTCCACTCTATTTAGCTCTACTTCCAGTTCCAAAGTCAAAGGTTCACTTCGAGGTAATGACTCTGTGTTGAGCAGGGTCACATCCGGGTCATAAGTCCACATAGGACCACTTGAGGGTAGGGCAAAGGTCACTTAACGTAGTTTAAGATCATGCACGAGTCAACTCACACACAGTCATACTAGTACCCTAAAGCAAGTTTCATCTGTGAAAAATTTTTTGTAAAGAGCTGATTCACAACTGAATTTTGGTAGCTATGGTGTCAAAATTTACCAATAAAAAAGTGATTTATCGGTAGGTGGTGTGGAATTGGTTTTTTGCAGTCAAAGGTCAATAACATGGGTCAAATTTTGAAATTGATCCCTCATGTTGAAAAGTATACTAAGATTTTTAATAGTGTTAATCTACGGATCCAAAAGGTTAGTTTGTACTTCCTGCGGCGAAAGTTTTTTGGAGTAGAGGCTAAAAACAGCAAAAATCAATAAAAAGGGTCATTTTCAGTTGCAGAGGGGTCAATTTTTAAATTACTCCGATTTGGATAAAATTGGTGGCCAATTTTAATGGAGCGCATATGATTAAATAAGGAATAGTTTTGACTGTCTTAATTATAGTTCCCAATGTAGGGGGCACCAAAGGTCACATCCATTGCATTCAATGGGGCTTGACCCTTGTTTCCCCCTACTTTCGAGTTTCGGGAAACAAATTGGATCAATTTCAAAATTTGACCCGGTTATTGACCTTTGACTTCCTGAAAACCAATTTCCCCACCCCCTCCGATACTCACGTTTTTTGTAAATGTTTGACACCTTTCCTACCAAAATCAGTTAAATCAGCTTCTTTAACATTTTTTCCAGATTTGCTAAAATATGTTTCGTTTTGAAGTTACTATACTCCATGTTAGAGTTTCCGTATCATGGATACACACGGCCCTGGCTCAGCTTACTCAGTTCGAATAAATCCTGACACCACACACAAATCTATTACCAATGACTTGTGGATACGCTAGAAAAGACTATACTCCAATGTACAAGATCGATTACTGAGTAGCCAATGGGTAGGGTCATAGGACCTTATTTCCACCATCCTTATTTCCACATCTTGTACCTTATTTCCACCATCTTCAGGGTGTCATGCCCCTCGCGGTCCAGTGTTTTAAGGTGACATTTAAATAATAATTTTATCTTGTGCAGAGTTCATTTTTATTTGTATTATTGGATGTTTGATGCGTATCATTATAACCTCTTACTTTTATTCCAACAGAATTTGGAATGCTCTATGGGGAATGTTGTGTTAAGTGGACACAAATTGGTAAAGTAAAGATGATATAAGTTTAACAATGTATCCATTGAGTAAAGAAAGAAACTTTGATGGCATCTCTCTCATTGCAGGTGGGGGAGGAGACAAACCCTACCTCAGTCCTGATGACCTAGAAAAGAATCATTGAGAAAATTAAAGATGCTGCCATGTCTTTGTTTCATGACACTCGCAAGATGGGAGGAACTGACTTCAGTGAATCATATGCAGAAAGACTCCAAGCAGAAATTGATGAAGCCTTTCTTCAGTATGTGAAGCACAATGATGGGAAGAATTTGTTCAATGCTGCCCGTACACCAATAACTCTGACCACCCTCATGGTGGCTATGTACATCTTCTCTGGACTCTTTGGCATTATAGGATTATACTCATGGTCAAACTTTGCCAACCTGATGCTGGGTGTGTGCTTGGTCTTGATCATTGCCTGGTCCTATGTGCGTTATACAGGCTTCTACAGAGAAATGGGAACATCAATTGATAAAATTGCCGAAATTGCCTGGGTCTATGTAAGTATTTTATGAGCTTCATTAGAGGGTAATGCTTGGGTATGGTTAGTTTGAGCACAGTACATGACAATGTGAGGCGGGTGAGCCAGCAGTATGAGCCGGAAAAGTGAACAAGTTGAGATATTTTCCAAATTAGACATGAGGAATGTGGAAATTGATTTTTTGCCAGAAATTGTTGGGGGAATCTTCTTTTCTATCATCTAGTGAAGTTTTCTTTTTAATTCCAATGATAAGGTAAAAATGCAGGTTTCATTTTTATTGCATTTTGGACTCCCTTTATTTTGGAGGGGGCACTTTGATGCCAAATTTTCCTCTTTTTCCCTTTTCTAAAAATTTGTTTTAAAAAATTCAGGTAATATCGAGCAAGTTAGTAACCCCCCCCAAACACACAAAAAAATTATCTCCAAAAAACAATTTTAAAAGCAATGGGTGCGATCTTGTGAGACAAACTTTTTTATTTGGCCTAAGTTGTTAAAACTTATGTTTATTCGAAGCTATTTTATTGATTCAATTACACAGTCCAAACTTAATGTTATTTATCCTTTGTTTAGAGGCGCCGTCATTAAAAATACTTAATTTGAGATACAAATGTCTTATTGTCATGGAGTTTTGACTAAATGAAAGCTTAATCAATGCACCTTAAGAAAATACAAACAAAAAAAGATTTTGTTGACTTCGTACAGACTCATTTTGATTGATTGCATAACAAATTATTAATGTACATTTGAGTTAAATAAGATGTGAATTAAAGCAATATTAGCACATTTTTTTGAATGGTTAGCTCGAAAATGTCTGTGTGTCACAAACAAAGGAATTATTATCGGGATCCCGATAATAATTCAACGGCTGCTGGAGACGGCTTTCCAATGTGAAATAGCCGGGTAAATAGCGCCGTGTACGTGTCTACGCTCATCCACTAGTTGTTTTATTGGTTCAGGCAAGTCAAGTTAGAGGTTATCTTCTCGAGGTGGCACTATTTCATCATGGACGGACATAAACGTAGCATTTCCAGCTCTGTCGTTAAGTCCAATCTGGGATTCCAATTCTAATTACAAAATCGCTCATTTTATGATAAATATGCATTTCTTAGCATTCTCGTTCGCAGGTATAGTTTCCTAGACAATTACCAACGTAACTGTGCCAAAATATCAGCTTTTGAAAATTGGGGGCGCTCTTCAAAAATGTGCCATTATTGCTTTAAGTCTGACAGACAGACCTGTATTTTGTATGGTTAAATGAAAACAAACTATAATTAGACTAGTATCTCCCAATTTGAAGGTTCTCTTCTACCTGTGTTACCCCTTCAGTGATTGTCAAAAGAATGTGGCACTTGGTGATTAGTCAGTGTAAGGCAGGATTTAAAGCCATCGGGAACTGATTTTCATGCAACTGAATGAAGCCTTTATTACTGCTATAGCTTAAAATGAAGAAAAAACTACATTATCATTTGAATGTTAAATAAAACTTACTTGTTTCCACTTAAATGCATTAGTGATTGCTGTAGTCCCACACTAACACCAGCATATACAGGGTGAGTCAAAAAAAACTTGACCCTGATTGTGTCCGCCATTTTGAATTTTCAAGTAACATTATATCTAACATTTGTGATATCAGCTGAAAGCTTAGTTAATTATTTTTAATTTGCTGCAAAGATCATTCACATCGGTTAGGTATAGACCGAGTTACAGTCGTTTTGAATGAAGCAATCGGTTTTCTGCACTGTCCACGGAATCACATTTGCTTAGTCGGGCCCCGTGCATTCAAATGGGAATCCGTGGATAGGGTGAAAACCGGACTACTTGATTCAAAAGACTGTAGCTCGGCCTATACTTAACCGATTGGAATTATCTTGCAGCAAATTAAAGATAATGAAATAGGCTTTCCGATGATATCACATACGTTATATATATATATATATATATATATATATAATATATATATATATATATATATTATATATATATATATTATTTAAAAACTCAAATGGAGGACACAATCCGGGTCAAGTTTTTTTTGACTCGCCCTGTATAATGACTATCACAGATCAGTGTGTCCAATCTAAATAGCATGTACGGCACCCTCTGTCACACAGCAAAAAAACCATCTCATTCATCACGTAAGCAATGTAAAGCCCCACCATATGTCTCTCCTAAAATAACATAATTAAAGCATGCACAACATGGATTGAGGGTATCATATCCATACAGCACATACCCAAAATAGCACATATCCAAAATAGCACATACCCAAAATAGCACATACCCAAAATAGCACATACCCAAAATGATGTTATGAACAAAAATGTCTCCAAATGTAGTAGACTACGCTAATTAACACACACACTGCCCTTTGAGCCAATTTAGCACACATTTTTGCTTCTACTATCCAAATGGCTGAACTGATTTAACTCAAAATTTGTAATCGGATCTTTTGAGTAGTATGCTTCAATGAGAGGGAGGAAACACCATATATGAAAAATCATACCACGATCGGGTCACCCACCTTAAAGTAGACAAACTGAGAATAATGCAGTTTCAAAAGTTGCTAATCAATGGCAGTTGTTTTTCATGCAATTCTTTTGCAGATGATATCACCCACCTATATGTACGCTACGCAGACAGGGCGTCAGGCTGTAGCAAGACAACAGAACAAAAAGAGCAAATAAAGCAATTGTGTGTGCATCTTGTGGAGTTACGGATGCTTTCAAAACATTACCAGGTTTTATTGAAGAGTAAATTATGAGTAAACCATAACAACAGCTGATGGTCAACTTAGGCAATGTTTTGAAGATGTCCCTAAAGCAGTCATGAACAAACATGGTTATTATGCAAAGTTGCATATTGTTTTGTGCACCAAAGTGTGTTGCACCCTACAGCATGGTAAGCAAGCTTTGAATTATCACTTGCTAATCCACATAGTAATTTTGAATATTGCACTGTTTAATTAATTTAGTTAAATACTTACGAGACAAATAAACCTGAAGAGATTCCAAGCAGTGTTTTAGTCATTGGTTTGTACATGTCCTAGATTAAAATATGACTTGTTCCTCCAAACTAAAACCATGAGTGTATACACTCATTGTATTGATCATATAACTCTATGATTTCACCAGAGGAAAATTTTGGACAGTGCCGATTAGTTGGAAGATGAGGCAGAAAGAGAAAATATGTGGCCTGATTCCCCTCTTTCATGAACAAACTAAGATGGCCTTTCATGTTGACATCATTTTTGCATAGAGAGTGCAAAGACTTAAGTGTTCCTTTGTGCTGCTTCATATCCAAAACACAGGTGCTCAAAAGTCTGTAACATTCGACCTGTCTGTTACATTGAATACCATTGAAGCAAATAGAATTAGTCAGAATATTTTGCGAGTTAATGTAGCTATAAATGCGCTTACATTGACTTGAATGCTTTCATTAAGCATATAATTTATTTTTCTCTGCTATCGGACTACATGTTTCAATAGATTAAGCGTGGAATTTTAATTTCCACCCACTGCACATGCCCGGCATTCAATGCCTTCAGAAAAGTACTAGAGGTGATGACACGATGGGTTGAATATTCTATAGCATCTTTCCAGATTTATTTGTCTCAGTTTGTAATGGTCTAATCATTTTAAGGGTATGTTTGGGGGAGGGCTATGTGATTAAGGCAGGGTGGAGTATTACTGAGCATGAAATAACTTAGCCCTGTATTGGCTAATTTGATGTATTATTTTCTTTTATTAGATGCACAGTATTTAAATGAATGGTACCTTTATACACCGAATAAAATGTTTGTTGGGTTTGGTTTAGGGCTGATTATGAGTTGTGTCTATATAAGTATTTTGTAACAGTTTTTGTATTGATTCAATTATTTCAGCCCACGTAAAATGAGTTGACATTGAGGACTTTGTCAATATCAAAGTAAATAATTTAGGTTTGGTTGTCTTCCACCTTAGTTGGCTTTTGCACTACATTGTTGGCAGGGCCTCACGGCAGTGCATAGCAGGCGCGGATCCAGGGAGGGGGCGGAGGGGGTGCGCGCCTCCCGGTAATTCTGCAAAATGTTGCAAAATCAGCCCATTTTGGACAAGTTTCAGCCTTCAGCCCCCTGGTAATTTTGACGTTTTTCAAATCCTGGATCCGCCCCTGCATACATTGGTGTAATATCGCAACGGTGCAACATAAATGCCAAAATGCTAAGCTGTGACAACTCTTTTATCATAGGCCATTAAGTACATGCTTATGATCTCCTCTTTGTGCTATTTTTGCATAATGGTATAAGATGTGAGTATATCATATTTTGCATACAAATCACCAACAATCTTTATGTACTATAAAAAAAAAAACTAGTTCAAATAAGCAGCTGATTGACTGATGAACCAAAAACTGCAGCACTAATGTTAGTGTTAATATTGTGGGATGAGGCCAAAGATTTAATTTTGTTTTATTTAGATTCGTCCATCATAGTCCAGTTCCATTTGATCTATAGTAAGATTTTTTTTGTGGACCGCCAGCTGTAGCTGGAGGACCACTTAGCAATCCGTTGTGCGTGTGTATGTGTGTGTGTCACTAAAAAAAATTGATGTTAATTTTTGTTTTTAAATTGACCTCAATTGAAAAGTTGAAGTTCAATTGCAACCAAACTTGTGTCATAGGTGCACCATGGGATCCCTCATATGTTGATGAGGTCAAACGTCATATGCCGAGGTCAAAGGTCATGTGAGGTCAAGTTGAAAAATAGCCTAAAAATGTAAAATTGACCTCAAATGAAAAAGTTGAAGTTCAATTGGAACCAAACTTGTGTCATAGTTGTCATATGATGAGGTCAAAGGTCATGTGCCAAGGTCAAAGGTCTTGGAGCAGCCCACAGCTTATATTCTTTGAATATAGCGAGCGCGAAAGCCGAGAACAGTGAAATTCTAGTTATTCCTGTCAGTTAAAAGTTTATGGAGTGTATCAATGATTCCGTTCATTCCGAGAGGTTGTATGCGTTTCTCAATTAATTCAATAGAAATTTGATGTGAGGATACGAGATCAGATTAAGGCCATAATTAAAAATTGTCCCTTTGCTCACAGGAAACACTATTAGACCTCTCTTCATCTGACCAGGGAAAGTGGGAATAGGAGAGAGCTCATCTACCATTTCTAATGAAACAATTTGAGTTGCCACCAGTTCTACCTGACCTAATAGATCGATTGGCAAATACTCTAATTGGTTTTGCATGTGCAAGCTTTTCTCACACACAAGCTTTAGTTAACCCCTAGCCCCTATTCAATGTTTTGTTTAAAAGAACAAATTCATGAATCTCATCATCCTTCTGCATTTGCTTGACCCAAGAATCTTGGCTCAGATTGTCATTTTCTTTGGGTCAAAATTTAAAAAAAAGTATGCAATGGTACTTTAAACCATTTGTTCCAAACAAATCCACATAGTTTTTCGATTGACAAAAACACTTCAAGTACAGGAATCTACAGGAAATATTAAATTTGACTTTATAAATACCTCAAATGACATCTCAAAAAGTTTTCTATAAGTTCTACTGTAGACTTAAATAACTTACCAAAAATTTGGGCAGTTTTGATTTTTGCTGAAATAAACTACAATTTTTGTTATCAACTGAATTTTAAACTCAAAGCAAAGCAGTCAAAGGTCACCCTGGTAAGGCTTTGCCAAAAGAGGGCTCTTTACCTTCCCTGCTCAGTCAGAGTTTGATAAAGTACTTCCCGTTTGTTGAAGATTTTTGTCTTGTGGCGATCCAAGCAAATCAGTAGACCGCACCTTGAAATGGGAGACTCAAGTGGCTTTTCAAAATTGGCCAAACAAAAGCTTCTTGAAAAGCACTTATCCACGGTAAAGCGCTTAACTTGTTGTGCTCACTCCTTCTATTCCCTGATTTGACTACCACTGTATATCCCCATTGTTGAATGAATTGTTGATATAAGGTGTTTGCCATCTAAGAGTTTATACAACTCACTGGTTACAATGCATGTTATGCCATATGATTTGTAGTGGTAATTATCTTGAGCATGGTTAAAGAAAAGGTAGTGTGATCTAGTTGACCTGGTAACAGCAAAATTGTCGTAAAACTCTGTTCTGGATTTGAGGTCATACTTTATCTAGAGGTCATTGAGAGACAGCTGCAGTAATTCTGTTTCTATGAACTGTCAATTATTAGCATCACATATGGCTTGTAGAAGTAAAATTGTTTTCTCCCTTGATTCTGGGCCTCATCCCACAGTACTTATGGCAGGGGCGGATTTAGATTTTGCAGAGTGCAGAGCACCGGGCGCCGCATAGAGCGCCGGGCGTACTGTAGATCTATAAAATGACTTTTTAACACACAGGGCGCCCTGTAGATATCTAAGAATGACAGTACAGGGCGTCGGTGGCCGTGTAGATCTTGCCTTGTGGGCGCCCTGAAAATTTGGCGCCCCCTCTATTGAGAAATCCTGGATCCGCCCCTGTATGGTATCATGCACTTATGACCACACTAATTCAAACTTGCTTAAATGCACAAAGCCCCACAGGCAGACATTCTAAGGAAGAATTAAAGTTGAGTCAATTGATAAATGAGTGAGATTGTGCCAGTTTCAAATTGTCCATTTTATCCACAGCTTGTCACACAAGTAAATTCATGCTTTTTTGACCAATGAATCATGGCAGCAATTTTAAGGTGTGTTTTTAGTAAAAGTATTTTGTTAGTTTTGGGGATTTTTACTGTTGAGCATATGCATACATTCAATGGACCTTCCTTTGTATAGGTCTGTTCACAAACCACACAGAATTTCAGTCTTGTACTAGATGTTGCTTTGATATTCATGAATATTGATGGATGTTAAAAATGTGCATTCACTTAACTCTTTCGAAAAGTAGCAAACAGGGCTTGAAGTTGGAATTGTTACCAACAGAAAGGATATGGACAATGTCAGGTTTGTTTCTATTATTAGACCAAAATTTAAGCTTTTATCATTTCATTGGGAAAAGTTTTTTCAGTGTTTTTCCAAGTGGATATTTTTCAATGATTAATTTGTTTTGTATTGTTACTAACACATATTAGCAAGGGTGGGCAACTTCTTGGAGATATGATTCAAAGTATAAACTATTACTGGGTGTCATAGGATAGATTTTAATTAATTATTGTTAAAATGTTTAAGGTTTTGAGTGCAAAGAACTAAGTTGTAAGATATTAAATAACACAAACATTAATTTCCCAAGCTTTCTTTTAAAATAAAGTTGGATATATAGAAACTAATCCATTTTGAGAATGAAAAGGTTAAACAATGTATTTTATCCTGCAAGAAAGCATACACTTTACATGTTTTTTTTTTTTTTAAAGGGAGATGACCTGTTTTAAGTATATAAAGTTTTCATCTTGATCGAATGTCCTTGACCCCAAAACCCCATCTGTAAAGTTTTGCGCCGGTATTTCATTCAATCCGTTTTGATGTGAGAGCTAAAAATGTGATTTGTAGTCCCCATAGTGTACTGTGTGAAATTAATACTGGTCGACCAAAATGTGGCATGTTTTCACTCTCGACCGCCAAATCAAACATCCTTTAGCAGGGTCAATTAGAAAAATAATACCTTTATTCAGATACCAAAATATTGACCACTTACGGTAAAATCTTGGGTTCTGGGGACGAATCTGTAGCGATTGGGCCATGGCCTTTTAAGTTATTAGACTGAAATTAATAACAATCATCCAAATGTCAAATTTGGATTTTCATCATGGATTAGGCAAAACATTTTTTTGTTTGCTCTAACCTGACCAAGTCTAGAAAAACCTGCCAACTCAATTTTTTAAAATACAATTTAGCATAAAATAAAAAACAATGTGCTGACCGACAATTTAAAATTTTATTTTTGCCAACACAAAGTTGAAAAACATCAAGACGACAAAATAACAGCAACAAGTAAAAAAGAGATCTTGGCTATGTCGTTAAAAACAAGCTTTATAGTAGCATGTTGTACTAATTTAGGGATAAAACAGTGTGCGGTTCATTTTAAAAAATCCAAAAGCAAATTCGACCGAGCCTATATTTTTCCCCCATACGGAGAACAAACACTTTATTGCTATTCTGATATGTATAAAAAATGATACCAGTTATTAATCATCATATACATCTATGCATGCTGACCTCCTAAGTGAAATTCATTTCTTGACCTCAAAATGGATTAATTTCCAAAAATGTTTCTTGAAAGAAGCTTTTAAGATTAGTTTTAATGAGATAATCCACATAAAATGTGTAATTAGAATGAAGTTGTGCCTCAAGTAGGAGTGTGTTTTTGTGTCGCCTGCCCTAAGGCAGGAAGACACATAGGGATCACTTTGTCCACTGTAGTCTGTTGTCTGTTGTTGTGATGTCTGTTGTGAAAAAGGGTTAACATTTGCCTGTAATATCCTCATACTTTGATGGATCACAGGTGTAACATGGCATCCCCCATTTTGTGATGAGGTCAAAGGTCACATGCCAAGTTCAAAGGTCATGTGAGGTCAAGTTGTAAAATAGGCTGAAAATGTAAAATTGACCTCATTTGAAAAGTTGAAGTTCAATTGGAACCAAACTTGAATCATAGGTGCAACATGGGATCCCTCAATTGTTGATGAGGTCAAAGGTCACATACCAAGGTCAAAGGTCATGTGAGGTCAAGTTGTAAGATTGTTCAATTGGAACCAAACTTGGTTTATGGAGTTTACATGCAACCCCTCATTTGTTTATGAGGCCCAAGGTCACATATCAAGGTCAAACGATATGTTAGGCCTATCATTCACTAACGCGACGGCAGGCGACACAAGCGGTCCACGGACCGATGTATTTTTTATGTAGGTGCTACTTTTGATTTTTTTTTATATACGCTATCGGTGGACTCCAATCACCCATTATAGTGGAACATCTTAAATCATTACTGCATTTGTTTCTCAGATTTTTCTTTAAATATCATAAGTTTCTAAATTCTATAGTCCAGACATTGATCTAGAGTGGATTCCATTACATTTTAGATCCAGACACCCATGGCATGGATGTTGCCCACCCTTGCCATATAAATACAAGTTTTATAATGCTTACAGAAACCCAGCTATTTTGTACATAAGAAAGTATTGGAATTGTTGTAACAATCAGATCTTGTAATTTTGATAATCTTTCTATGTAAAATTGAGTATGTATGGAATGATTTGGTATAACTAGCTAGGCTTTGATACCATTGAATACATGTGTGTAAATAGTGAGTTTATCTCTGTACATGTTATGTATTGCAACTTAACAAAATGTATACATGCACTGTTGTCTGTCCAATCAACATAAAGAAACCATTTATTTTTGAATCTGAAACCAACTTCGTGAAAATTAAAAAAAACAAAAAAACATTAAACTCATTGCTACGGCCAAGAAAGAAAAAAGGAATGGTTGACATGTTTTTCATACATTAGTTTTGCAGTGCAATTTGTTTCTTTCACCCTCTGCTCTCTCCCCAATTTGTTTCCCCAAAGTTCTTTTTCTTCACTCTCTGTTCTCTCCCCTTTCCCTCGCTATCTCCCATCTTGCTGTAATTCTAACCCTGGTACTATTTACGGCTTGGAGGTACCATTTACAGCTTTGAGGTACTATTTACATCCGTAAGTAGTAACCTTGCACACATCTTCATCAACATAGCGAAATTAAGTTTCAAATCACGTAAGAGACATTTAATCAATTAACAAGCTCAAATTTATTAATGAAGTATAAATAAATGCTAGTCCTCATGTGGTACTAAAAATCACAAGAAAGCCCATTAAAATGATCACTGGTTGCTATGTGATTGACTAAGTGGTATAACACTTCATAGTAACCTCATGGAATTGCTTTCTATTAAACACTGCTTATTAATTGCCTGTAGTTCTCTTCTCGCTCCTTCCCTCCTCTACTTCATTCCCCCTTCATTCCTCTTCACTCCCTTGCCCCACCCACCCATCCACTATAATTCTGTCTCCTATATGTGAATTGTTAATGTATTTATTTTTTCTGTTATATACTTATGGGATAAGCAGCGATTTGCTAATCCGAAACATTGAAAAAATCATCAAAATTCATATTTTTGTATTTTTGTTATTGACATGGATGTGTGAACATAACCTGCAAGTGGTTGGCTTGAAATCCGTATATTAAAAGACAAGGCAGTACTTTTTATCTGATTTTGTAATTTCTATACGTGCGTATCAAAATTCCGTGCATATTCAAAAAAGCCTTTCTCGGTGAATATCCCAGATTTTAAGCATGATATTGTGCACCATACCATTACAGTTTCACCTCAAACACAAACAATATTGATCTTTGTTTATTTTGTACTGGTGTAAACCACAATCGGCTGTTTTGAGACGCAATCGCTGTATGTCTATTTGCTGGAGACGGCATGACAAATTTCTTCAAATACTTCCATTTTTCACTATTTGGTGGTTTGTTTCTACATTAAAGCAGTTACCGTGTTGTTCCTAATAAACGCCCCTGCTCTAATAAATGCCCCCCTATGATTTTTGGATAAAATAATTCAAGAAAATGAGTTAAGTTTACCTAAATCACTTGATTAAATGGCCGGAACTGTCGTAATCCGTATCATAATGGCTGTTGTCATCAATGCTTTCTGCTTATGATCCGTCACTAATGGTAACTGGCCACCCAAGCCCATTATAACTAAATCTTACAGCACGGAAAAATGCACTTTCTTGTTGATTTTGCCAGGCGACCTTTGGTTATAAAATGATCCTTAGATATCCAAGAACATCATCAGGCGTGTGGTTTGTTCAGAAAGTTTACCGTCGCAAATGTCGGGCACAGTGTTTTTTGCAGATTTCCAAATGGCTTCCAAAATAGAGCGGGCTATAGCATGATCGTAGCTGCTATGACGAGTGTGACGTATTTAACACAGTAGTAGTGCACAGTTGTAATAGTTATGGAATAGGTATGGAACTTTGACCTCTGTAGGTGCGAAAACAGCGTCCGCCTGCTCGTTCGTTTGTATTATTGGTAATCAGTGAAAATAAGCGTGTTCATGCCCATTCTAAATAATTAACAGGGAACAGTCCAGAGGCCTTGGGTTGTCCTGCATCAAGAGTAAACTGTGTAAGGTGATTTTTGCGGGGATTTTGACTTTCCATTTTTGACTGTAATAAACGCCCCCCTTTGAAAAATGCACCGCCCCCGGCATTCATTAGGAACAATCCGGTACTAGTATATGGAATTGTACACACTTATCCCTGATTTATTCAGTGGACGGGGTTTAGAAAGCAAACTCGCAATACCATTGGTTGTTGCGTATCTTATATGAGACGATATTAGATAGTGCGTCGTTGTGCAAGTGTTTACGCGCGCGCGCGTGTATTAGGTTACGCAGTGCATGCAGCTGGTATGAGTTGGTTCATTTTTGACAGCGGGGAATAGTTTTGCCCTTTTAACTAATATTATTGAAATAAAAATATTTTCGGTGATTAAAACAACCAAAACTAAATAAGAATGCGAATAAAAGATAGGATTTGTTGTTTTGCCTATCTAATATCGTGTCATACTGGATGGGCAGTTCAATATTTTTATCGTAGTGGCATCCGCTACTCAAAATATTGGACTGCCCATCCAATGACACGATATTAATTAGATGGCAAAACAACAAATCCTATCTTTTATTCTCTAAGTATAAAAAATGCATTTCCACATTTTCTTTGATTCTCTCGCATTATCGCTGCTAATCCCTTTAATCTGTTTCCCTCCCTCTTCCCTCTTTGTCTCTCTATATCTCTTGCAATTTTTCTCCTTTACAAGAAAACCCTTAGATAAGGAATAAAAATACTTTTTCTTGTTTTTCTATTTACTATCATACCATTTCATTTTGCAAGTAAAAGAGAGAAAACAGTTCAAACCTGCCACTGTTAAGAAGAAAATATAATTGTAGAGTTTCATGAGTGTTGCTCTTTGAACCTCATCTAAAGGAAGATGGGCAAACCAGATGAGAAGTTAATTGGATAGACACTAGTGTCCTTTTATTAGTTAACAATTGTTTCAACATTCATTAAGTAAAGTTGTTTACCATCACCATTACAAAGATTCTTCTGTTATAGTGTCAAATGCAGGAATATCTGTGGTCAGTCAGGTAATTTATAGTCATTTTGTGAACTTGCCAGTCTAAGCAGACTTTTCTTTGAGAGGTTAATTGGTCACCCAGGCAGGATCAAGATAAATCAACATCCACTTCAAGGGATGCATGCCTATTTGCAGAAAAAGTACAAGATTATAACTTTTTTCAAATGAAAAAAATACAGAGGTACATTTCAAGTTGGTAATACAGTATAATTTGAATCCTATATAAACCAAGGCCTCTGAGCAATTCCCAGTAATGTATTCAGAATCAACATGGAAGTGCTTATTTTTGAACAAGATGGCAGGCATGAGCTCTGACCCTGCATTGTCAAAGTTCAACTTACATGCAAAAATATAAGAACTTGTGCTTTAGTAAAAAGTCATATATGAAAAGCTGATCATGCAAATTTGTGGGTGTATATCTTAGGCAAATATTTTGGGCAAAGACGAGAATATCATGAAAGTGTTGGGTTTTTAGGTTCACTTCTAGCAATTTCCAGTAAAGGTAAAGTGATTGAGTGCACAAGTGCAATGACCCTATCTTGCAGTAAGTTTGCCTGGCACTATAGTAATATTATATTCTGTCTATAATGATATAAACCTCTCTGAATGAAGAACTTAATTGTAGAATAAAATTTGTCTGAAAAGGTCCTAAAAAGTATGAATTTAAGAAATAACTTATAGGTTTACCTATATGGGATAGAATTCAGTGATATCATAAAAGTGTACCTCCTCTTTCCTATTTGAATTTAAAATTTCAGATACCGGTATCTTTTTCTTGAATTTGTCAGAGTAAGTACCCTTGGTATTTGACAGGACTGTCTGTACTTGATTGGGAGATGATATTTATATACATGTGCTTTTGACCGTCTTCAATAGACAGGCAGGGGTGTCTATATAAAACCCTTAGTATTAGCCTCTCTCAGAAGAGCAATTGTTGACAAATATTTACTTCTGTGCAGCAAAGCAAGTTAGTCCAGGAACTTTGGGATCCGTGTAGCCAGAAGGCAGAAATAAATAAGCCATAGCTGATTTTTTTTCAGGATAGTTTTCTTATGTTATGAGGAGCAACATATCAAGTCCCCAAGTTTCCCCCTTGGGCTAAATTAATGAGGAATATACAGTTTATACAGGGGTAAAAGAATTAAAATGATTCAAATGAGCTGAATCGTTGACTATAGTATTCTTCTCGTCTCACTGATTAAAAAAATGTATAATTTGCCTAACTTTTGACCTTTGTGTAAAAATACAGGCCAACAAATTATCAAGGTCATTGTGGGGTAAAATTTTCGTAACAGTCCGATTTTAATCAAACTAATTCCAAATTACTTGTACATGTTGTACGGTTATATTATAGTGAAAAACAATCCATCTACAGGGTGAGTAAAAAAAAAACTTGACCCTGATTGTGTCCGCCATTTTGAATTTTCAAGTAACATATATCTAACATATTTGGTATCATCTGAAAGCTGGGTTCATTATCTTTAATTTACTGCAAAGATCATTCACATGGGTTAGGTATAGACCGAGCTACAGTCGTTTGAATCAAGTAGTCGGTTTTCTGCTCTGTCCACGGATTCACATTGAAATGAACGGCGTTCAGCGAAGGAAATCTTGATTCGAATGACTGTAGCTCGGCCTATACTTAACCGATTGGAATGATTTTTACAGCAAATTAAAGATAATGAAATAAGCTTTCCGCAGATACCACATATATTAGATATATATTATTTAAAAATTCAAAATGGTGGACGCAATCAGGGTCAAGTTTTTTTGACTCACCCTGTACATCTATTCAATATTGATCTTATAGGTCAGTAGCTTGTGACCTCCATAGAACATGTAGTAATTGGTCATAATGAGCCCTATAACTATGCAAGGAAATTACTTGAACTGTTTTATTATGTATTTTCAGTTTACACAGAACGAGACAAGCAAATGGACATGCTTTTGAAAAGAATCTGAGCATTCTAAGCCTTTACCCCCGGTATGACCTTGAACCGTTATTTCCATATAGTTAGTTAACCATAAGTCATAGATAGGGCTAACTATACCTTTTTTAATCCTTATGACATGACACAAACAATGGTATACATTTGAACACAAATGGAACATTTTAAAATTTGGCCCCCAGTACAAACTTTACCCCCTTATTTCTCAATTAGCACAAGGGGGAATCTTGGGGACTTTTAGTATGTTGCTTCGCACAACATTAGGAAACTATCCTAAAAAATTCAGCTATGGCTTATTTATTTCCGGGTGTTTTTCTATTTATCTTGGACTAAGTCTAACATATGGCTACAAGTCGATCTTCTATATGAGGCAGACTTTACCCAATGAGCTATTTTTGTGGGCTACTAGTTATAGCTGGCAGGACCACTTAGCAATCGGTTGTGCGTGTGTGTGTGTGTGTATGTGTGTGTCACTAAGTTTAATTTTTTTTACCTCAATTGAAAAGTTGGAAGTTCATTTGAATCCAAACTTGTGTCATAGGTGCACCATGGGATCCCTCATATGTTGATGAGGTCAAAGGTCATGTGAGGTCAAGTTGAAAAATAGGCTAAAAATGTCAAATTGACCTACATTGAAAAGTTGGATGTTCAAACTTGAGTCATAGGTGCAATATGGGAGCCCTCATTTGTTGATAATAATAAGACCATATTTTTATAGCACCTTACAAAGACTTCCCAATGCGCTTTACAAAGACAAGATAAAATATGCGAGATATAGCAATGCTTTCTTCGTGGTCATTGAAGCAGAATATATATTTGGGTGTCATCCGCATAGATCATACACTCCAGGCCATGTGCGTTTATTATGATGAGGTCAACGGTCATGTGCCAAGGTCAAAGGTCATGTGAGGTCAAGTTGTAAGATAGGCTCGGCGGCCCACAGCTTTATTCTTTGAATATAGCGAGTGCGAAAGCCGAGAACCGCGAAATTCTGGTTAGATGTTATGTAAGAGATTCTTGTGATGGTTCGATGTTTGTGTCAGCATCACAATATTTGTTAGATCTCCCAAACTGTAAAATCAACATTACTAATGATTAATCTTTTGCTTTGCTGCCTGTTTTTACTCACAAATCCTACTGCCTAGTTGTATATCAACTCAGTGGTGTGCCACAATGTTTTTGGGAGTTGCAAAAATTCAAACTTAACATGTTAAAGTGAGCAATTTTTACTTTTGCAAGACTACTCGGGAGAATCTTCCCTCTGTGCCCACCCACACTGTCACTGTACCTGATGCACAAATTTGTAACACATGTTTGTAAAATTAAGATATTACTTTTTTCATGTGGTTCTTGATACTGTAATTGTATTTTGAGTTTGTAAGTTAACTTGCTGTATGGTTGATGCACTATTCTTTAGTCTTCATCATTTTAGTCCAGCCAGTGTAGCATCAACAATTACTTACCTTGTTTGTAAAACCCAGATCACTTGCATCTTGGAGACCAATTTCCAGACTTAAGAGTACATGTGCCAAGCACTTTTGTTCTTAGAAAATTCAGTAATCAGAGGGGTGAGTGTGGGCAGGCCCTGGCCAGTCCCATGTGAGTGAGACCTCTCTAGCCAAAGAGTTGGGCATTATTTAGAGTATACGATAGAATGCAGTGTTATTGTAATATTCACAGCTGTGACAACAATGATTAAAGACACTATCAGTGATTTGCTAAATCAGAAAATCAGAAAAAATCATCAAAATCAGATTTGTGTATGTTGTCTGTACAAGATAGGTGTCCTACATCCCTACAAGTAATAGGACCAGAAGCACCCTAATAAGGACAAAATCTGATATTTTAGTCATTAGTGTCCGAACGGACGTGTACACTTACTACAACACGTAAGTGAATGGAGATTCGTATCTTTGAACACTGCTGTTTTCTTTTCTGTCAATTCTTCAGTTGGAAGATCATAAGTAATAGAATTATAACAGGCTTTTCCTTCACTTTCAAGATATTCCTGCCAATTTCAAATATTTGACTCTTTTGGATAAATCACTGATAAGGTCTTTAAAAGCAAAGAAAAAAAGTAAGAGCCAATGGAAATGCACAATAGTATACAAATATTTACTACTTTGAGGGGCATGGTAAAAATTACAGGTTCAAAGTAATCTCAAAACCATACTATGCCCTGAAGCGAAGCCGAGGGGCATAGTATGGATTTTGAGATCACCGAGGGCTTATGATTTTTACCATGCCCTGAAAAAAAATATACCAAATTTAAAGATTTCTGTCATCTGATTAAAGCACAGTTCATAATAGGCCTAAGTTAATGACCATACTAGGCATTTTTATGATATTATAACAACAAATTTTTTACATTTAGGCCTGTGAAAATCATAATAAATCAGTACAGCAAACTGATTACAATCCACACTTGAAAATTCGAGTTCTGAATTTGACAGCTTGAGAACATTATCGATATCTCCATTTTTGGATGCAGGGAGATATTCCTTGAATATGCTTCACATAGTATTTGGCCAGATAAGTCAATTACACTCACTATGAGTTACAATATGCTCATCCACCAAGGACACAGTTCAGTGAGTTGTACTTGTACACACATTGACATGAACTGACCTTGTGTGATCTGGGTATCATATATCATGCCCAAAAAACAGGGGGTGTATTTTCTAAATACACTGGCGAATGGAGGGTACTGAACTGTGCCAATGGAAGTGAGATTTTACTAGCTCATAGTGACTCTCACTGTGACCTATGGCTACAGGATCAAAGGTCAAAATAGGGTAAAATTTCCATTATACAAATAGCTTGTTTGTGTCAATTAAGTCAAGATGGGCTGTCAGTGCGACCTACTCTCAAATCAGCTGTTGGTGGGGGTAGGGCAATAGGCAGATTTTCTTCCTTTTAATGCATGTCTGTAAATGTGAGAATCATCTCATTCTGGCAACATGTGTTCTGGGGACCATTTATTTATGTTTTGTTATTTTTTTCTGTATCTTTGTATATACATAGCTTTGTGCAATTTAGCTTTCCTGAAATGACAATGATAAGATTGGGATGACAAGTTTGACCTCCATTAATTCTTCAGAGCACTTTATGCTGTATTTTAAGCATTGAGTTACCTTATTTGGGAAGGGGAATATGAAGTGAGCAGCTTATGGATGGTTGGATCCATCCATATGGTCTCAGAATTCACATATTTTGATGGATTTTAAATGGCATTTGCATGCATTCATAAACATTTATTTTAAGAGGAGAAATGTGATTGCACAAAAATCATGCATAGATATTTGTCATTGCATGGTGCATATGTAAATGAGCTTATGCGGTGTGCTTAGAACGTTTGCGTGTGACACTGGATTAATTTTATGAACGGGTGTGTGCATTATTTTGTTGCAAACATCACTGCATTGGATCAATCCTCCTTTTTTTTACCTAATTTTTTGATAAAAAGATCCAAAAATTTGAAGTACTGCACCCCTAAAAAAATATATCCTCCGTACGGCCCTGTATATTAAATAATTACAAAAATTTCAAAGTATAGCTCTCTGGAAAGGCAACCGTTACTTAGAGAATAAAAGATGAGATTTTTTGTTTTGGCCATCTTAGATGGTGTCATAATGGATGGGCATCCAATATTTTATCGTGGTGGATACCAGCGTTTTATTCTCATTCTTATTTAGAAATGTGTAATTTTTGCTTTCTATCGACATAATTTATTTGTCAAAAATATTCTAACATCATTCTTTTTTATTCATTTAAATAATTCCACCCCTCTTGAAAAAAAATGTTTCAATCCAAGGAACCAAGGAAATGCGCGGTGATCGTCACGCTGCGTAAATTGCATTTGCGTACCAACGCGAAATGCACGACGCAGTATAAACGCGCCGTTTGCGCGAGTCGTATATTCGACTACACCGCGTAATTGCTGCACGCACTATCCATCTATTACCCAGTAATGGATGGGCGGAGCTTTGACCTAATCCAATCAAATTTCTTGTTAACATGATAAACCACGCCCACTGAATAAGAATAGAGTTTCATGGGTACCTGATCCTCGGACGAATGTCACAAGACTCAAGCAAAAAATATGATTCAAGAAAATTAAGATTTGAAAATGTCGGTGACAACTGTGATACCACAACAGAATTTATTTGAACAGAAATAAAACAGTTTGCTTGATATTGAATTTTATTTTATTAAAGTATTAACTAATTAAGTTTAGGTGTATTGCATTGGAATGTGTAGGTTGGTGTGACATCTAACCAAAAACTGTTATGGCAACTCTGAAATGGTTAAGTAAATTTAAGATATGAAAATCTTTAGCTTATCTTTGTTTTTTCTGTTTTTAACGGGGACATTTCTGATCCCAGTGCTTACAATGTTTATGGTTAGATATCCTCAAAGTAAGGTTCCATTCCAAAATTTTGAATTGATTATGACGTGCCCCAAAGCCAATGTGTTGTAACTTCTGTCCGTTTAAGCACAAAAAAAATACAAAGCATCAATTTCTTCTATAGTGGATGGAATGTTTCTGCATGTAAAGCAGTACCTGCTGTGCATTGCGACAGTCAGATGTTTGTAAAAATTATTTGTAGGAAGTGGGGGGGGGGGGATGATGCTGTGGATCACAAAATGCCTTTTAAGATTTGCTTTATAGTTCTATCATAAGTGAGAGGTGATTTAGAAGGCTGGATTAGAGATGAATAGAGAAAAACATATTGTTTGTCAATGTTAAACATTGTAATTAAATAATTCTGGAATATCCTGTAGGCTTTGTGTATTGAATTTTTTGCCTCAGTGATGGCTCTGCACATAAATGCTAATATAATAAACCATGGATTACTCTCTGATGTAAAAATCAGGACTATCAATCTACATTTTGAGTACAAGTATTTCAACACAAAAGACTTTGACTTCTTATCCATTCAGAATAATATAGGAAGTGTCTACCAAAACAGGAATGGGAATTATACAAAGATAGATCAAAGTTTACACAGGGGTTGAAATTTTCAAGTACACCTATCAATTAAAATTACTCAAAAATTACAAAATGTATAGGTGGTTATTACAGTAGTTGCCTTGTTAGGGGCTGTTTTTGTATGGGAGATGTCAAATGACATTTTTTTTGCTACAGGGCTCACATTTCGGTAGACGTTCATATAGAAGTCATGGATGCAAATGAGGTATTGCCATTAATTCCGACAAGCGCTACTGCAAAACGTATTACAGCGCTGACGGAATTCAATGGTAAGCCTCTTTGAATCGATGGGCGTACTTTATATGAAATGTCATACCCCATTTCAACAATGGTAATGGGAAAAAAAGGCAAATCAAGTGACGCCTTAGATCAAACATTTAACATGTTTTGAACATATTCCCTCTCTGGACTTATATGATTTTGAGCATGGTTTATAATGTAACCTGAGATTAAACAGTGAAAATCATTCTGTTGCATGTTTTCTGGTCAGATACACAAAAGACATCTGGTGATTTCAATTTGAATCAGCCAATGACCCTGGGGCTATGACATGATTTCAAATGTGATGCAAATTGTCTCAAGTTTGGACATATCCTCTCTATTATTACTTCAAACAGATTAGCTCAATCAAAAATTGTTCAATTTCGTTATATATCTAAACAAGGAATAAAAACCAGTAAAAAGCTGTGTGATGCGAAAATCCAAACCTTGAGTTCATTACCTAACACAATGATGCCTGGAGGTTCTTAAAACTTTGCCACGAAAAGTGCAGCTTTAAGATTCCTCATACTGTGTGAATGAATCAAGGAAGTGGAAAAATAATGTGTCATTTCAGTCCACCAACTATACTTTGTTCATCACCTACTAGGCAAAGCTATCCTGCCTTTGTTTATCCGTGCATGAAAGTATTATTTTTACGCGTGTGCTATTGCCACAGCGTGTGTCGCACATACAACACACACTGCACCTGATGAGGTAGTGTTGCGTGCGCCCACTTTTTTTAAACATCATTGATGGTGTGAAAGTCTTGGCCTATTTGGTGATAATATAAACACTCGCTTATTTTCTTATTGTGCACGAAACATACCCCATGCTGTTCTTTTGCAGCATAAACCAAATGTTGTTTCTTACTCTCTAGCAACAATTACGCCTAATAGTAATTAGCTGCAAACTAAAACCCTAATTACTTCTTTGTTGTTGTTTTTTTCGATCCAGAATGAGGTTGATTGAATTTTAGCATAGTATAGCCCCATTTCACACTCAACTGATTTTTTTTTTTTACCATTTGCAAAAACATTGAAATAAATTAACTTAAAATTAATTAAATAAATTAAATTTTAACCCTAACAAATTGAAACTTGGAATGGTGGTAGAATTGGACTTCACTTGCAAACAACACAAAAACCAAAGTTTGTAGGTGAACATCATTAAGAAGACCATGATAAAATCACAGACAGCATGTCTTGTTTATAACAAAACTCAAAATGAAGCTTAAATATTTTTTTTTTTTGAAGCGTGATGACAGTTCATAATTACATAGCATCTGTCCATTCATAAGTTTGGTCGTCAATATTGTGGAGATGAATTACATTTGTCCCACAAATGTTATGTTCCAGTAAAATTTTCAGGAAGTACTGAATGATGACAACAAAAATGGTGTCATTTTTGGTAGACTAGTTTTGTTCTTTCTTTAATGCCACAAGTCCCAATTCATTTTGAATGGATAATAGTCGGATTTATGTTTTAAAATTTGTCCAAGTATGTCAGTGTGGAGTCGGTGGAGTAGCATCGGTGGCGGAGCAGCCCCATAGACTTACCATAAAAAACTGAAAATAACCCAAATTCTGACCTGTCACCTGAATAAGTATTTACAGTAAGGAAATAATTCTTTTTCATAAGCATGTTTGAATACCAAACGATGCAAATTTGCCAAGAAACACCATGCAAATTTATCCGGGTGAGTAGAATTATACAGGGTGGAACAATACCTTTTTGTGACATAATTTTCTAAATCTAGTTGTGTCTTATCGGTATCCATTTCCTTATCTTGTTAAATCACACTTGAGAACTGCTTATTTTGCACTGTCATGTTGTTAAAACACAGAAAGTTTGATGTATGAGATATAATATATCATGGTGGTTTCAAATTGTATAGGGTGGATGTATTTCCTGACATTTTTTGTGTACTTAAATTCATTTTCACATCGTTCATCACCATAATGGCTTTTATTTGTACCTGGTAAGACATTTTTGTGTGAATATGGTGTTTAATGCATGTAGGACAAATTTATGCTTTAATACATCAGTGATATTCAGAATTTTTTTCTGTGTATATGTGCAGGAGCCCCTATTTTAAATGTGAGAATACAGAATGATGCCTTCCATTTTTATCCACCACTATAATGCTTTTTAGCAGGAATGCTGGTTTTTAGAAAGGCCTACTACTATTACTTCTGGCTACACTATATACTTTCTGTGCTACACTGTTTTAAGCTAATATTTTATTGGTTCAACTTCCATAGCATTAGACACTTGAGCACCAGAAAGGTTTCTTCTACAGGTAAATTTTTTTATTTTATTTCTGATCACCCTGTATAATCAAAGACCCAAGAGTATGGGTTATATATGTCTAGAAAGCAACTTGCTTCCATTACCAATGACCAGAAAAGCTTACACCTCTGCAAGTATATGAAATCTTTTATAACATTGATGTTACATTTAAAAAATAAGCATAATTTGACCACCCTGTAATATTAACACAAAGTATTGTGAACTCTTTTTTACTTGCTGTTTGAAGGGGCCTAATTATACCTTTCCTGAATCCAAATTATTTTGATTTACATATCATTCAGAAAAGGAAACCATACAATTCACCATGACATAAAAATGCTAACTTTTTGGTTTAAAATGTTTCATTCATAGAACCCTGTATATTTTCTGACCCACCCTGATAACAAAGGTTTGTACTCGCTGTTTTTGGCAACGTGGTCATATAAGCATTTCCAAAAATGTATACTTTTATGGTCCAGAATGTTTGATTAATGTCATACTCCTGTTGAATGTAAAAAGGCACAATATTTGGTATTTTCTACCATGGTAATAGTTTTTAGGACCACTTATGAAATGCGACCATCTAGCGTAATGCTGGGTAATGGTAAAATACTATACTGGGTTATCACCGCATGTAATGCACAATGTCCGGTGCATGCCTTTTTTGCATTGTTGTGTGCTTGGGGAAACCATGATATCGTCAAATTTTGATAAATCTTGTGCTACTTTTGAACTGTGGTTTCATGCCAAGACAGACTAACCAAAGAAAATTAATGATGGAAATGTCAACATCTATAATAAATATCTGCTCATAACATTCCAATCGTTGAGGCTTCAGAGTGAAACCAACACAACCAAATTCTTCATGGGAGTACCTGTAAAGTAAGCTGTTAAGTAGCCAAGGAGTACCCACCCGCAGGGTACCCGGTGCATCGCCAGCCGCAAAAGTGGGGTAATCATCTACCTAGGTACACACGCAGTAGCTTAACCAATATCAACACATGCAGGAGTACTGCGTGGGTACTCCAATGCAAATGAGCTTTGAGCTCTGTTTGATTATTTTTTCTAAAATTTATCCATTAACGTTTTATGGTCACATATGTTTGTTGTTTACACAAAGGGTTATAGATAGGGTTTTTTGTGATGCTCAACGCCAAATATAGATGTTACTCTAAGCTTAAAAATGATCAGAAAGTTGTAAACAACAATGGAATGTTCGGCGCCCTTTATGGTCCAAGTGCTGCTACGAGGGCAGCCGATAGGAGAGTACCTGTGAATGTACTCCATAGAGTAGCTTGGCGAGGTACTCCACTACTGTTGGCTCACATGGGTACCTGTCAGTTCACCAACAGCAACTGCTAAGTAGCCTAGCTGCTATCCACGGCTTGTGTACTTCTCAAGTACTTAGTTGTGATAATACATCAAGGGGTACCCATGGAGTAGCCTTAGCTCTGGGTTACAACTCTGTGAGTAGTAATCTTGCTGTGAAGGTTAGAAAATAGCTGGCAAAATATTCTTGAAAGACATGGATTTTCATTACAGTTAAATTCATTTCAACTTTTCATTAAAAATATCCAATGTGATTATTTAGTAGTTATGATACTCTTTACATATTAACAGAGGGATACGTGGGACCTTTGTCCTGTTCACAACACACAGCCAATTGGACTATTTTGGTTTTTTAAGAACACAGGGGAATTACTTGTTACGAAAACTTACACGGCCAACCTTTCTTGTCATGGAGTTACCCTCAGCTCCACCGAGTAGACATGATTACCTACCCACTAGATCGTACACTCGCCGGCCAGGAATTCGTGGTGTTTTTGCGCTAGACGGAAGTTGTACCACACATCTCGTCTTCCCAGTCGTGGAGTAGTAGCTACGTGGTACACCGGCTCTCAGCGCGCGCGGTATTTCTCAATTTTAATCAAACAAAAAAATTTTTTAGATATTTTGCATATATTTTGCACTTTGTTATACATGTGCAGATTTATGGGGTTTTTTATGATGCCGATTTGAATTTCGTAATGAGTTTCCTAAAAAACGTTCAAAAATTGCTAAAACAGGAGAAACAGTGTATAGCGACCTCATATGTGAAATTTTTCATCCACTCTCAAAATGGCCGGTCGTGGTAACCGCGGAGGAGCTACGTGGTAGCTGCGTGTCTACTCCGGTATGGCAGGTTACTGGTACTCAACATCCACCTTCTCTCCACCTAGGGGCAACCTACAGGGTAGCCATTTGGGTAGGTTACAGCAGAGTAGCCACATCACTGAAACCAAGACTGTGTACTTAGTTAGCCCTATCTTGCAGCTACTGCCTCGCAATTAGCTCAGTGTGAACTGTGCAGTAGTTGCCGTGTAAAACATGGTATGGCTGCCGTATAGGCTACCAGTGCGTGAAGAAAACGGCTGTGTAAGGTTAAATGCCACTGTGTATTTGAAAAAAAAATCTTGCACCAGCGCATAAAACCGGGGTCAAGTGTGTCTCTGTGGTGAACTTACTACTGCTTATTCCTAGTCCTGTTATTGATATGGGTGATCAAAAAAAAATTGTGGAAGTTGAACGTGCTGTGACTATTGAAACTGGCACTTATATCCCAAAATAAATCAAAATATGAACTTGAGTACTCAAGTTGGAAAAAAAAATTACCAATTGTCTTATTTTGTCAAATCATTTAATGCCCATAAAAACTACGACGATATATAAAAAAAAGTAATGTCTTTGTGATTTTATGAGAAATTTGAAAATTAAAAGTTTTTTATTTTTTTCCTTATGTTTAAAAAAATCTTTTGAAGTTGTTTGAGGTAATTTTAGTAGATCGATCAGGGCCATAAATAAAATTCAGTTGAATGTTTTTTTTCAAGAATATGTGGATTAATTTGTAAATTGTTAGTGTGAAAATTGTGATGTTCGTGTCTTAATCATGTGAGACTATTCCAGAGTACATTGTATTGGAATTATCTCAGAATGGACATTAACGAATAGAACAACTAAATATATAGATTGGTGTTGTTTATTTGTATCTATTAACATCAAGACAATATAATTACACTGAGAAAAAAAATACTGCATCTTGGTTGGTCAAATCTACAGGTGGCACAAACCGATAAAGCACAGGATATTCATGATCCTAAGAACATGTTTAAAGGTTGTGAAATTCCAGCCCCCATTTTCAGTCAACAGTTTGTGTCCCCATGCATTCAATGTGTTGTGTTCTGGGCATGGATACTTATTTTCAATTGCCTCATCGACCCAAGCAAACACCCTGGGAGCTGTAAGGGGAATATTACCATCTAAGGATGTGTGCATGGTCAAAGCGCCACCTATATAAAGCTAATGATTGTGTGGTTTCCTTAATGAAAGGACAACAGCACTTGCTTACACGTTATGGCTATGAACGCACTCTGCAAAAAACTGATCATAACTTAGTTGGAGATTGTTCATTTTGTTGAGTGTTGATTATGAAAATGTTTCCACTTTTGAAAGAGACATGGCACTTTGGAATTTTGCACCCTCAAGATATTTCAACATTTTTCCATGGTTGTGTACTCTTACCTATATATACAGGGTGAGTCAAACGATTTGCACTCGATTTCAGAAAAATATTATAAAGTGATGTGTTAACAAGTTTGGAAATTGTTTTTTCATACATGAAAACAATAGCTCATTTATCCACTGTCATGGTAAAAAAAGAAATCGAAGTGACCTGTTTCCATATTTAGATTCAAAGTAACAACCTATTCCGTACCAATGTTGTTGATAATATTCTAACATTTTAACAAATATAGTCAATGAAGAAGCTTAGCGTAACAGGGGCAAAGGGGGGGGGACTTCACCCTCTCCATGGGTCTGACCAGGAAATAAGTTTAGCTACCAGTAAACATTTTTTTTTTTGGAGAAGTAGGAAAGGGAAAAAAAACAGAAAGGCGTCAAAGAAGAGAGAGAGAGGGGTGAGGAAAAGATATGAGATGCAAAGGGATGTTGAATGTCTGTAATGGACGTAGGCTAGTAATCTAAGCCATGCAATTATCTATATGAACACCTGGAACAAATTGTGCAACAGAAGGTTTTTTTTTGGTTTAAGTTGTCACACAATAAACCCCTTGAACATTATATACAAATCGGCCAAATCAGACAAGGAGTGGGCTAATTAGCATACATCCAAAATGGCACCAAAGGCAACTTGAGGCCCTGTATCTCCTAAATGGGTTGGTTTTTTAGACCCCAAAAATATGTTATTAGTAGATACAAATAGAAACCAAAAGAATCAAATAGCTTGTTAAAAAACGCATTATGAATTGTCTATGACGTAAACCACACAAATATGCGTAATTATTAGTATATTACGTCACGGGGTCTAAGTACTTAGAAAAGCAGCTGTTCCAGGGTTACCTCAGAATTGGCCACATTTAAAGACACATGGATCTACGGAGGTGGATTACTATGGGTGGATCTACCTGGGTGGAGTCTACTGTAAGGGGATCTTACTGTGGGCGGATCTATGTAGGGGGTGGAATCTACTGCAGGCGGATCTACTGGGGGTGGATCATGGAACTTATTAGAGGATGAAGTGATCGCGTGGTATTTATTTATTTATTGAAATTACACCTTTACATCGTTGGAACCCACACCTATAAAGTGGTGCATTCATAACCAAAAGAAACACAAACAGAACAATACGACGTGGGACTACACATTTTTAAATTTACATAAAGTATTACGTAAGCACCAAGCACGTATGAGTAACGTTTGCAGAAGGAATCAAATACATGAAACTGATGTTTTAGCGATGCTCATCATCAAAGCGACGGTGTGTTACCAAGAGTTAAACATCAGTTTCGGTCTTCACAATCAATAGAATAAACATTAACCAAATATGATTTTTAAGTATGGTGCATAGGACGTGATTCAAGCTTTAAGAATTCTTCAGTACGAATATCATGTAGAGAATTGCATGTGAAAAGGGGAAATGGAAAATATCTCAGTACCGTGTTACACCGGGAGCAAGAAACCATCACTATCTGTCCAACGGTAGATTCTACTTTCAGAGCTAAGGTGGGGGATCTTGCCTTAAATTTTAAGCCCCGGTAACACTTAAGTTAGTATTGTCAGAAGATATGTTTCCATATTAGGAGAAGATTTATGGAATAGTCCAAGCACGTACGTAACGTTTCTCTCACGACTCAGCTGCGCCAGTGGCGTTGTGCGCAAGCACTCGCGCGTAGTCACTGTTGGTGCGCAAGCACACGAATATAATAAATATGTGCGTCACGCGTTATCTTATCAGTGTGTTGCATTTCTCCAGTGTTTCATTGTTTGATCGGCCGATTTTCTGCAATAATTATGAGCAAAATCAATCGTATGGAAGAACCATGCATCTAAAAGATTCCTGCATTCCTAATGCACAATAAATAGTCTCCCGATGACCACTGTTAATTTTGCTTAGGAAAGAGATATATGTGAGTCCGAGTGATAGCATGTGGCATCAGTTGGTATTGTGTTTTCACTTCGCTAAGTATGACGAACGTTAAAATACTGCGTGTCATACATATGCAGTTTAAGGATTTTCCAAATACGACGATACGTAAAAAAAAACCAAAATATGGTTGGTGCCCAAAAACTATTATAATGAAGTGCGTATGCTCATTAAATACTTTTGGGCACCTCGATTTTGATTTTGGTTACGCTGTTGCGGGAGAATCTTCGGGTCTGGGGTTATATTTACGTCATTGGGGTGGATCTACTGTGGGCAGAGCTAATGCAGTGGATCTCTGTGAGCAGTATATCATGGGAAGTTCTACTGTGGACGGATCTACTATGGGGGATCTACTTTATCGGATGAAACCCCAGACATGATATTTATTGACATGATTGCCTGAAAAGATACCAAAAAAATCCTAAGAAATGAAAAACACTATAAAGGAAACATTCATTTCAGTGAAATGAACTGGTGTGTAGTGGAACAAAGCAGGAATCCCAATTGCTTTGTCAACCCAAGCGCTATTTGGGAGCTGTTCTTGAAAATATCATCTAAGTAGGGCTGGTATCGGCAAGCATTTTCATTCGTCACGACAACACTCAACAAAAGCGAACGAACGAACATCGACCTGTCGACAACAGTGTCCGCAAAGGTAGCTTAGGCCTCTGGGGATTCATCCCTGTTCGGCTCTGTAATGTAGCGTCACCTTTTCAACATTTTATGACAGTTGTGCATAAAATAATTATGAAAACGTTGTGAAGATTCTAAGACATTGCAACGAAATAGACAGCTAGGTAGGCTACGAACCAAGATTAAACATCAATATGGCCATGCGTTTGAATGGGGCTTGTTTAGTGCGTTTTGTCTGCAAAATTGCAAGTACCACGGCTCATTTTTAGATTAGAAGCAGGACTCGGAGATTTCCCGATGAGGGCGAACTCAAATTTCCAAACAAATCGTGTTTTTGCATATACATAACTTGTCCATATAATAATCAGTATGTGAAATAAACCTAAGCTCAAATCGATGTCTTCATATAGAAAATCACAACCTGTTATAAAATTCCGGATACGAAACTTTTGTTTACACACGGTTATCCTATGAACTGTTATACTATGCATAAATCTTTACTCCATGAAAACGAAACACCCCATTCATCTCTAACTTTGGAATTTAAGCCTTTGAGGTGGCTATCTTATTGTCTAGTTGGTCTTCTATTTTAATTCTATGCACAAATATTATATTTCGAAATCTCCTGAGTCAGCTTTTTAAACCTTTATATCTTCCAAACTATACATACTAGAATATGAAAAAGTCAACATTTTCTGAAAGAAAAATTGTCCAATCTTTTCGAACTATGTTATCACAATTGCCATTAATTGATAAAAATGATCAAATTGATAAAAAACCCAGGAAAAAGTAGACAAAAAGTGGTAACTCTTATGATTTTGGGAGCAACTGGTAACGAAATGCATCAAAAATAGCATATATTGCATAAAGTCCTTAAGACTGCTTAAAGAATTTTTGCAAGTAGCTCTTGAAGCAAATCAAGTATTTGCAAAGTAAATCCAATAACAATTCATAAATGTAAAACATAATAGGGTTATAACCCTTGTGAAAATTGTTTTACTGTATGACAAGTATGAATTTACAGTTTGTAGCGTGCTCTAATTGGCAGCTCACATGGTTAAGCATCAACACGTCATATGGATTTAAAGAGAATAACACCATGTTTATTCTATCTAAACCATTCTTTAAAGTTAACATTTCTTCATGTCAGGTTGAATTTATTTTCTGATAATCATACGTCTCAAATTAATCTAATGTGCAGTAAGTGGTAGGAGCGTAAATGTCTCATTGTTTCGACGAAATAGCCAGCTAGTCTCATTCCTCCACTTGCGTTCTTCACTTGATTATAAGAATAATTTAATTATTAATGAATCCAGAACATTCATTTTGGTACATTTTAATGAACATTGGTAAATCTGTAATGGAGAAGATAATAAAAAACAGGACAGATTCAAAAGTGTCTTTGTCACTGAGTAAAAAACTAGAACCAATTGTTTTTCACCTATAAATTTTGCAACGTACTGTGTTCCCTTTCCTCTGCATCCCAGCATGTCTAATGAATTAATGAGCTTCCTTAAAATGGTAGGTCTATTTTAATTCGGCATTGAACTGGAGTACAATCTGCAATTCATTAGTGGTAAGTAGGGTAGTCGGGGGAATGGGATTGAAGAAACATAAATGGGACTGATAACCACTGTTTTCGCATATGGGAGGTTAACGGGGAACATTGGATACGCAAGCAAAAAAGGGGGAAGGAGCAAAGAGGTAGCGGAAAGGGGAGCACAACAAGAGGAGGGGCCCCGGGGACGAAAAGGGGAATGAACTTAGCATTGATCTCTTGTGCCTCGTCCCGAGCATCTCCCCTTTCATCGCACCCTACTTCCCGCACGCCTCACCCTCCCTTCTATTCTGTTTTAACCATATCCATCTATGGTGCCCGAAGCTCCCCTTACACCACGTCCTTTTCGTCTTAATCTCCGCGGTCGGCCCCCACTACCCCCTTTTGCTTTACTTATAGGCCCAGTTTGGTTTTTTGAAACCCGCTGCCAGTTATCACTATTTCTCCCACTTGTCCCCCCCCGGCGTCTGTGTCACCTCACTTTGTCTGCGAGTTTCTTTATGTACTTTTTCTTATTCCTACTTCAAATATTATGATTGTTAAGATAAAGAACAACAATAAGAGCTGAAGCTTAATATTCTCCCATTGACTTTACATGGACTATGTCCCAACTCCTGTCCCAATTGCTCCACACTCCACCATCGTTTACTCCAATAGTATTATTTTAACTATATTAAAGTAATAACTATGATCAAGATAAATTTGGTACCAACTTAAAGCTAAATAAACTTTAAGTGAGTGCTTACTTGGAATATTAAACAGCCCCACCCTAGAGCAGGCCCAAATTCAAGAACATGGCATATAAAACTTGCGCTGCATGCTGAGAGAGTGCAATACCAGGGTTACAATCTCATATAAAATGTTTTCTGGTTTGTTTTATTTATTGTTTTCCGTTTTTTTGTTCGACATCATATTCGATATAAGACCGGCTCTGTTAGACGGGATTCACAATGGCTGATGATACCTAAGCGATGAGATGGCATGACCCAATTTCCTGATGGCAGCATGATATAATGGGCAGCTACTACGCCTTGAGATGACTAAAAACCAGATTATTGTTACACTATCATTATTATATTATTGTTGGTGTTTGTTTGTTGCTTGCTGTTGTGTTTTTATACATGTTTCCGCCCCCATAATACTCATTATCACACCAAAATCATTACGTTACGTCATTGCGTTCTTTTTTTTCACCCTTATGACGTAAATGACGTCAAATTTGTTGATGACGTCACAGGTACGTCATAATGTTTTTTTAACCAGCTGATCCGATTCTTTTTTGGTATCAATTTCTAGCTATAATAATATATTTATGGGGTCTAAAACCAACCCTTTAAGAGATACAGGGCTTGAAAAGATGGTCTTGTGGCGGCCATTTTGGATTTATGCTAATTAGCCCCATCCCGATGTCCGATTTTGGGCAGATTTTGGATATGATGTTCATGGGGACATACAAACAAGATGAAACTAAAAAACCTTCTGTTGCAATTTGTTCTAGGTTCATCCATAAGTTTACTGGACTAACAGTGGATGTCTGAAATGTTCACAATTGTTTTTCAAGAGCCCCCCCCCCCCCCATCAGATGAAGGCCATGGGAAAAAAAGTGGGTCAACATGCTGTGTATTGCATAGGATTACCTACATATTTTCATTCAGTTTCCTCGAAATGATATGAGAACAATTTCGAACATTTTTGAATGAATGATCAAAGTTTAGATGAAGATTCCATAATTTGTTATTGATTTCAGAATAATGCAAGAGTTTGACTTTTTTCTTGATATTTGAAGGTTTACACAAAGGTTTACACACGCAATCAATGATGTCATGATATACTTGTGTAGACTCATTTCAACAGTCTCTTTGGACATATACACAACAGTGATTCCATGGACAGAGTGAAAATAGGTGCCTATCTTTGAAGACACTATCAGTGATAATCCCCAAAGAGAGAAAATATTTGCCAATTGCAAGGAATATTTTAAAAGTGAAGGATAAGTCTGTAGAATTCTCATAGTTACTTTTTCAACTGCAGAATGAACAGACAAAGGGAAGAAAACGGCAGGGTCCAAAGATACAGATCTCATTCAATTACCATGTTGTAGTACGGTCCGTACGGTGACAGTAATGACAAAAATTTCCGATTTCGACCTTATTAGGTTGCTTGGGTCCTATATTTGCAGGGTATGTTAGGATCGCCTATACTTGTTACAAAATGCCAAAATCAGAATTTTGATGATTTTTCGCTTTTCATGATTATCAATCACTGAAGTGCCTGTAAGTTAGCATAAATTCGCAATGCAAAGTTCAAAAATCAAAATTCAAAATTTCTCTAGTAGGTGAAATAATCTTGCTTTACATGTGGTAGTCAATATCTACGGTAGATTTATCACTGTTGTAGAAAAATTCAAACAATTCGAGTGTAAATCTTTTTGACTCCCCCTGTATTACCCCTCACCTGACATGATTAAGGCCAAATCAGCACCCTTTAATGTGGGTAAACAGAATGATTTTATATTAAAACACACTCTGGAGTAGTTTTATTCAGTAGACAGTGGATCGTGGTGTTAAACACAAGAAAACACAGGCCGGAGTTGATTTGGGTTATACAGGGTTAATATTTGGCAAATTGTGTTTACCATTTGAAGTTTTAGCTTTCGTTGCTTTAAGTTTGACTCAAATCGGGTATTTGGTTCTGTACAACTGTGTAGTTAAGACAGTTTTAGTCAAACGTAAGTGAAAATGGGAATATTTCTTTTGTTTTTCTTTGTTTTTATTAAAGGCTGACTCAGAGATTTCAAAATATATTTTTGTGTAGTAATTAAAATAGTCAACAAGAACTAAATATAGTCACCTAAAATGGAGATAATCTGATATTTCGTTTTCATGCAGTACACATTTATGTACAGTATATTAAATACTGCCATAGGATACTGTGTATAACAAAATTTCCGGATCTGGAATTTTAAAACAAAGTTGTGATTTTTTATATGAAGGACTTCGATTTGGGCTTATACACAGTGATTATTATATAGACAAGAATTATGTATATGCAAAAAACAGTTTGTTTGAAAATTGAGGGCCCTCCTCAGGAAATCTCTAAGTCAGCCTTAATTCTTATGTATTTTATTGTTTTATCAAATCATTCTGAACACACCTTTGGCAAAATATCTGATCAAAACTCTTGATAAATGTTAATTTTAAAGTCTATTGCAAATTGTTTATTTTTTCAGATAAATTAATCCTTTACGCATGAGCTGTCTGAACTATCTGAACTTGACCTGCATTTTTGACCATGGCCGGATTCACCTCACATTCGCTGCAACCGCCCTTACTCCCTCCTTCCATTTCACCCGATTCAATGCATCCTCCATCCTCAACCCAACCCTCCTACTCTCCTCCTCCACTTGCTTCTTCCATGTCTTCTTTGGATGTCCCCTCCTCAAACCTCCCACCTCGAACTCAAAAGCCCTTCTTAACACACGCTTATTATCCTTCCTCAGCACATGCCCATACCAACGTATACTATTCGCCTTCGCCAACCAGTCCATCGCCTCTTCCAACCCAACATCTGCATCAAATCCTCAGTCTTCATCCTGTCCATCAACTTCACACCCAACATCGCTCTCATCATTGCTCTTCTGTCCTAACTTCAGAATCCCTCTCCATTTTCGCTCAGGGACACACCACGTGCACTCCCATACACATCATGATATCTACACACTCTGATACACCATTCCTTCATCTTCAAAGGAATCTTTTCCCTTGACAACAACTCCCACATTCCCTAAACTTCATACCCACTCTACGATGTTACAGCCACCTCGCATCCCCACCCACCATACACCATTATCCCTATGTATGTGAACTCCTTCCACTGACTCCACCTCATCACACAACTTTCCACCATCCCTCTAGCTCACCTTCTCCATCTTCGCACACAAAATCTTTTGCAAAGCTTGGGGTCACTCTCCCCATCCTTGTGCATCTCCCATGGATCCATTTCCCAACACCACATGAATTGCTTTTATCTACTTCCCACACAAACCAACATGGGTCTACCTTATCAATACCACCTCCCTCTCACCCACTGCACCAGCACTTTGTTTCCCAAGTTTACCTTCAGACCCTTAGCTCTCAAAAGCCGTCTTCCATTTCAAAAACTTCTCCCTCAGTCCCTCCAATGTTCAAGCTACCTTAAGACCAGTCATCGGCGGTACCAAATATCACAACAAACCTTCTTTTGCAATCTTCGTGAAACATCAATCACAAGGCAAAATCAATGGCGAACGAAAAGTACAGAACCTTGATGCACACACACACCTTCACCTCAAAATCATAGACCAAATCAGACCCAAACTCTAACTCTTGTTTGGCTCCTGTCTACCAATCATCACTGCTCTACACTACTTCTGGTTAGCTCTCTCTTCTCATCGCCCACTCCATCATTTTCCTCGGTACCCTATTCAAATGCTTCTCCAAGTTACAACAAACACATATACAACTTCTTCCCTTTAGCTCGATAATTCCGCTGAAGCCTCCTTAAGATAAACACTGCATCTATCGTTCCTTCCATGGCATAACCCCAAATTGCATATCATCACTTACACTAACTTCCGAATCCTATTCTCTAGAACCCTCTCCACAATTCAGTGCCATGCTCTCCACAACTTCACACCCTATTAGGACCACAACCATTGCATCCTTTCCCTCTTTAAAAATTGGAACCCCACCTCACTGCCCACTCCTCCGGATGCTCTACATCACACTTATCTTGACACCAAACTCCATAATCAACCAACCCTATTTTCACTCCAATAATCATCTCCACACGCACCTCTGCGGGTCCAAGGCGGCTTTCCTTTTGGGCTATTCATGTAATAATAGAGGACTTTGCCATCGCGTGAAGAATTTGCCCATTTTGCCGCTGTTTAAGCCCTGAATAGTTTTTTATGGCTTGCTTGATGCCTGAAAATTACAGTGGTGCAGCTGGTTGATCTTTGGATGAACTCATGGAAATGGATGAAATTTGGTGGTAAATGTTCATTGGAAGGTTGGGTGTTTGGTGCGGGAATCTGATTTGAGTGTATAAAATTCGGATGTGTGTCCGATACTTCATTATGAAGATTCGAGAGGCGGTGTTTGTTATCGATCTCAGTACCTGAGTTACGTGGGCGCGTGGTTGGATTTGCGGGCTATGTGTCCTTGCGCCCGAAGTGATGTTGTGTTATGAATGTCCCTGTATGATGCGTCTGTAAGGATCTACCTACAACCCGGCCTTGGCTCAGATTCTCTGCTGCACCATGCAACTTAATGTGTTCCTAATAAAAGTCTGTATGTCGAGCAAAACAGCGTTGTGTTGTGTATATTATTTAATCAGTATATATGAGTCCTTTATGAATTTAATTTCATAATTCGAAGCCCCTCAAAAAATTATCCAAAGTTTTGAATACATGTAAAGATTCCCACGATTAAAACTTTAGGCATAGAGATTTGCTAATTAAATATTCATGAAACTCATCCCGTTTGGAGTCTAGATATATTACACTCTTGGGATTTCCCAGGATTTCCCGTGAGGATCACGTGGACCGTTGACACGCAGCCTCGTGTCCCGGGTTGGCTATGAACACACACCGTAAGTGCCAAGCCATATTGAACAGCTTGTTGAAAAAGAAATACCAAACATAATTTTTATGAGAGACAAAGTAATTCCATCGGTATTTATATAAATAAGTACATATTCATGTTATTTGTGCGAGATAAAATTTATATTGAATGTGTTATGCGAACAATCATGAATTAATCACAGCAAAGTGCGTCGCCTACCTATCAAAAAGCTGAATTTACACCACACTATTGAATCAATTTAAAAAATGAGTAGGTTTACGAAGTTGAAGCCTTTGTGCTTCATTTTCTCTTTCGATTTTTTGCACTTACACGATATTGTTGTTCGGGCAAGTCCAAATCAGCTAATGGTTATGGTTTACTGACTTACTCCCAAACAGTCATATATTCATCAGAAAAAAACAAGTAATTACTAGACCATAGTCATTTACAAGTTTTACTTTACCGTTTCATGGAATAAAGGAACGACAAAAAAGTGTAAAAGATTATCTTTACACACGTGACAGACCAGTGGGAATGATCCCTTTGCACCATTTCCATAAAGCTCAAGGTGATCATCTGGTGATGTTCGATCGATATTCGCCTTCCCCAGTCCGCATACCCAGGGCACGATCTTGGCCCGCACATATTATTTCGCAGTCTAAAATTTTGTGACAAAAAGTGCTGCGCATGCCGGGTTACCGTACAGTTCTCTCTCAGACTCAGTCAGAACCCTTATGATCCCCTTCAATTCCGTTGAATAAAAAAACACAATCGACAGAAACCAATTTATTCATCTTTTTGTGTATTTTTTTCGTCCCTCTCTTTTCCATATTATTTACCATACAATTACATCAGTTCCTATGGCCGGGAGCGGGACCCATGCAACGTGACATTCCCTCGCCCCCATGTATTTAATGGCTTGACACCCCCCAACAATCAGTTAACCTCGCTTCCCGTCCATCTGGTACTTTACAAGTACCCCCCAACAATAAACACCTGTATTTACCCCCGGGAATTATTTAACAACAACCCAAAACCATCCCTGGCTCCCTCGATTTGACATCGCAATTTCCATCCTCATGTGTTTTCTTGCCTACACTACGTCATTTAGCTTGAAAAAAGCTGTACAAAATGGCTGACGGCGAACCCTGATGGCATGGCCCACGCGGTGATATTTGCACAAACAAAGTTTTAGAACTCAGATTAGAATATTTAGAACGGTTTCTTTGCAAATTCTATCAGAAATTACAGGTGGTGACGTGATTACCTGTGGTCAGAGCTGAAAAAGTCATGAAAGAGTCAGTAAGTGAAAGCTTTTAGAATGCTCTTGGGGATTTCCCAGACCGTTTTTTAATCATCAGTGACATTGGAACCCAATGCGACATTCGGGAATTAATTTATTTATTTACACTTAATTTGGAGAAAAACGACTCGTACTTCAATTTGATGGCCTTTATTTATTTTCTTCGTCTATCGTCTTAATTTTTCGTTATCTCCCCCCCCCCTTCATTTCCCGCGAGGATGCAATATTTCCCGGGAAGGAGTCCCAAATTCCCCACTTTTTCCCGCCATGGAGCACCTGCTCGCTCGGTTTTGCTAACTGTTTATATAGGAATTAATTCAGTTGTGTATGGTCAGTGATGTTCGTTGATTTTGTGGAATCGGGTACGCCGATTATAATTTATCGGCGTAAAATGAGCAAGCTACTTTAATCTTGGGGTTTTAATAAATAATAAACAACGAAAACTTTGCTACTGAAGATTTCTTCTTAATATACATGCAAGTAATGATTTGTATGTACAATCAGAAAAGTGATTAGTAGATGCCAGGCATTATGAATATGCAAACACAATTTGTTTGAAATTGGAGTACACCCTCAGTAGGGAAATATCTGATTCAGCCTGTAGTACTAGTATAGATATATTGAATGCCACGTTCCCGTAAGGGCACGATGAGGTAACAGTGGTCCAAAGGAGTGGGCCCTCCGCCCGGGGGGCCCGGGTGGTGATGACATGTGGTGATCTCTTGCCGGACATTGGGGACATCGTGACCTTTGACCTATGTCAGTCAAAAATGGTAACCTTTCCCGCAAAGCTTGTGTACAAGTTATCTGGAGTTCCATAGGCGGTATACTGATGTAACTTGTAGGAAGGAAGGAAGGAGCGGATGCAAGAGTTTTCCACCGGAGTAGACCGTTGGGCGTATTCGGGCGAATATTACAGATGAAATAAGCTAATTACTATGCAAAAAATCTGCGTAATCAATATATTTTTGAAAAACGTCTTCGATATGCAAAATTTTCACTGCATGGCAAACCATTTATGGTGCGCATCTTTGCCATTTCCCAATTGTGATACATGGCGGTTGGCATGCAAAATGAGATAATTAAATATGCATAAATGCTGTATCGCTTAAACATACATCGGATATGCAAAAAAAATTCCTTTAGTACAGAAAAAACGACAATGGACTAATATGTGTGTGAACATGGAGGGGGAAGGCTGAGGTTCCGGAGGAGGCCAGGCTGGGGCTGTTGGGGAGGGAAGAAAAGACAGAGGTGGGGGGTTGGGAGGCGGAATAGGAAGGAAATGAAGGGGGGTGTTTAGGAGAATAGTTTGGGGTGTTGGGGAAGGTGGGGTGTTGTTGGGAGGGGGGGTGGAGTGGAGGTGCGTTCGGGGGAGAGGGGTAGGTGAGGGGGTAGGGGGGTGGGGTGCATCGGGGAGGGGAAAGGTAAGGATAAGGATGCATTGGGGAGGGGGGTGTAGTAGATAGTTGGGGAGGGTCATCGGGGACGGGGTAAGGTGATCTTTGTGACCTGAGTGACCTCAGTCACCTTTGGTGCCATTCAGTGGGGAGGGTCGGGTGAATCAGGCAGGAGCGGGCAGGGTGTGCATACAGGTAGGGGGATGGGTGGGTTGAATTCGACCTCATGTGACCTTGGTGGAACCCTCATGGACAATTTGGGTTGAACCCATGGAACTTGGTGCCCGCATGTGACCTGGGACCCATGGGACCTTGGGACCTGTGACCTTGGTGACCCCAGTGACCTTGGTGACCCCAGGAGACCTTGGTGACCATGTTGACTTGGTGACACATGTGCACCTGGTGACCATGTGAACCTGGTGACCCAGTGACCGTTGTGATCCCATGTGACATCAGTGACCCAGGTCATGAGGAAGGGTGGGGTGTTGTAGGAAAGCGGTGGGGAGGGAAGTGAAGGGTGGGGTGTTTAGGCGGGAACAGGGTGGGGTTTGGGGGAATGTTAGGGTGTTGGGAGGTCGTGGAGTGCGTCGGGAGGGGTATAGGTTCGTTGGTGCGGGTCGGTGCGTCGGTGAGGGTCGGGGTGGGTGCATCGGGGAAGGGGAGGTGCCTGGGGTAGGGGCCTCGGTCGTCGATCGTTGGGGCGGGGAGGGGGAGGGTCGATGTTGGGAGAGGGTGTGCCTCGGGGAGGGGGTTGGTGGATCTTTGTGACCCTCATGTGACCTTGGTAGCCTCATGTCACTTTGGGGGGCCCTTATTGGGAGGGATCGGTTGCATCAGCCGGAGCCGGGAGGGTGCATCAGGTCGAAATGGTGGGCTGGACCTTCCTGTGACCCCTGGTAGCCTAATGTGCACCCTCGGGACCCCTGACCTTGGTGACCCCATGTTGGACCTGGTGACCCATGTGACCTTGGTGACCCATGTGACCGTGGTGACACCAGTGACCTCGGTTACAATTGACTCGTGACAAATGACCTCAGTATGACCCCATGACCTCAGTGACCAATGAACCTCAGTGACCCCATGAAACTCCGTGACCATGTCATGGAGGAAGGCTGGCGGTTAGGGAGGAGGAAGGGGGATGAGGTGTGGGGGAAAGGGGGTGGGGTTGGGGAGGGGGAAAAGGGTGGGGGATGGCGGAAGTGAAGGGTGGGGGTGTTTAGAGTGGGGAACAGGGTGGGGTTTTTGGGGAAGGTGTTGGGGAGTGTGGTGGAGAGTGCGTCGGGAGGGGTTGGGGCGTCGGTGTGACGAGGTCGGGTGGGTTGCATCGGGGAGAGGGAAGGGTGGTTTAAGGGCATTGGGGAGGGACGGGGTGAGGTGATCTTTGGGGCTTCATGTGACCGTGGTAGCCTCATGTCACCTTTGGTGCCATTCATTGGGGAGGGGTCGGGTACATCAGGCAGGAGCGGGGAGGGAAGCTATTTTTATGAGCAAAAATTAGCTTTAAAATAAAGCTATTAATAGGCCACTGCATCATTGATGCTCTGGTTTCATTTCTCTTATTGCCTTCACCACTTCTTCCGACTGACCCTCTTAACTGGCCCTTCCACAGCATCAGCCTCTACCTTCTGATCCCACTCATTCTCCCCATTCATGATTCTCTCCATATGCTCTTTCCAGACTCTACCTCTATCTTTCTCACTAAAATTCAACATTTTCCATCACTTCCCCTCATACATCTTCCCCCTTCAACATCTCTTCCATCCTTTTTCATTGCCTTCACTATCTTATACACCTTGTTTGGATTCTCTCTCAACTAACTCAGCCCCTTCTCTGCCTCCTTCATAGCCTTTGCAACCACTTTCTTTGCTCGCTTCTTTAACCTCTTATACCTTACTTTATTCTCTTCCGTACTGTTTTTTCTCATATCCTTATATGCATCCTTCTTTCTCGCTATCGCCTCCTTCACCTCAGCATTCCACCACCCTGTATCTCTCCCGTCTCTCCTACCTTTTGTTTTCCCACACACTTCATCACATGCCTGTAACACCCCTCCTTTAAAGCACCTACACAAATCTGACACATCAGTCCCCACAAGCTCCCCAACTCTCATCTCAAAATTCTTTCTTGTCTCTTCTTTCAGCTTCCATACTTTCCTCCTCTCATGCACTACCTTCCTCACCACCTTTTTCACCTTCCTCTTATCCACATCTACAACCACCAACCTGTGTTGCAATTCTCCTTCAGAAATTTCCTCTTCCTCTTGCCCACTAACACAAAATCAATCTCCGTCTCACTTCCCCCTGAGCTATATGTCACTTTCCTTTTGTCCTAGCTCTCTCTTGAACCATGTATTCGCAACACACATCTCTTTTTCATCACAAAACTCCAGCAACATTCTTCCTTCCAGATTCCTCTCCCCAAACCCATTTCCTACATGAACACCTTCGAAACTATACCTTTTTAATCCATATAATGATACAAATACATTGATGTACATTTAAACACAATTTGACTTGATTTCAAATTTACCCCTGTACTAAATTTACCCCCTTATTTTACCAATTCCCCACATTTCCCAGAGGTTGGACCAAAACAATCTGATTCAGCACCCTTTAAACTATAGAAAAACATCTTCAAATCATCTTCTCCAAACTTCTAGAATGGGGTTCTCGTTCTCATTTATAACCCTACTAGCTTATTCACTTATGGTCTGATCTCATACATTCTAAATATGCAAAACACACAGGTTAGGGAAAAAATGGGGGTGCTTCTTTCTGGAAATGTCCTTTTGTCTCTTTTTAAAGCTCTTTAAAACTCTTTGCAGAACTCTTTGTTAAAACTCTTTGCATGCGGCAGGCGGCTACAGCTACCCAATTTGTCAATTTTTGTTTTTCTTCATATAAACATTTAAAAGTCATTTATTTTCATTTTGCATATTCAGAATCAGCATTTAAATGAGTTCAAACAAGCCTAGTCTTGGTGGTTGTATTTTTAGAAGACTTCCCAAATGACCTGCAAATATTTGGAAAGTGCCACCATGTTATAACTTATGTATTATAGAATGGGAGGGCCTTATATGCATGATTCTAGCAGAATCTATGACGAAGCGAAACTCAATTCAATGCACGCGAGGATCAAGTAAATGATACAACCCGAGAAAGTAAATTGGTAAATATTATATAGAAGCTCGGAGAAACTGGCGAGCACAGAACTAAATAAAGACGAAAAATACACGGTCTCAAACAGAATAGCCCTGCAACCAGCGTGCAAAGAGTTACGTATAACCGAGTATGAATTTGATCCATCACTGCACTAAAAGGCTATGTAACAGGCTACAGTAAGTTGAAAAAGTGTCAACCAAAAGGTGTATATATATATATATATATATATATATATATATATTTAACACACACACACACACACACATATGAAACATGCTTTAGGACCTAAAATAGAAGCAGGGTCGTGGAAACAACATGTTACATTTTGAGCGATTTTGACGCATTTTGAAAAGAATGATTTTCCCCAAATTTTCAGACCATAAACCGGTATGAGTTTCATTTGAAAATTTCCTCGGGAAAGTGGTTTCCTTGGGGGGTCCATGGACCCACCTTAGGCACCAACGTAAGTGAAAACACATTAGGCATTCAAGTGTTAACCATAGGCGTAAATCCCGGGGGGGATGGGGGGGATATATCCCCCCAATAATTTGATGAGGGGGGATGGTCAATACGATCATCCCCCCCAATGTTGATGCCCGTTCATGTGTTTTTGACCAAAAATAACCTCATATTTTACCATAATAGTTTAAAAATGGTAAATTTCCGCGCGCTTCGCGCGCATTTTATTCTAATTACAATTATATTTAACAATTTTAGCTTCTAAATGGCAAAATTTTCAGCGCGCTTCGCGCGCACATGTGCTAGTAATGAATCTCTTCAGCAAACCCTTTTTCATTCATAAATTTTCAACAACCCCCATTCCCCCCAATGTCAACAAGAAATTTACGCCACTGGTGTTAACCTACCAATAAAATAACAATAAAACAATCTTTATTTTATTTTCCTTAAAACAGTCATCAAAGCCGCCAAAAGTCAAAAAGTTTGAATGGTGTGCCTCAATATCCAAAATAATTTTAGTGCTTTGTAAAAACACTAAATCCCTGATAGGTATCTGAGACTAATTTTGTACATTATATACATCAAGTAAACAATTGCTGAAGTCAATTGTCAGTGTCTTTTGCTTCGTTGCCATTCCCATCCATGTGTTTTGCAGACCTAATAATTTCTTCATCAGAATATATGCGTGATAAAGGCATTTGGATTAGGGGAACATGCTTATCACGAACTATTTGGAGAGCAGCAGTCTTTTTCATGAGATCTGATTGAGCAAGAAAGGCTTCTTCCAATTTCTGGACGAAGCAGAGTCTCGAGTCACTTTATGTTGCACGGTCTCTTCGACGGCGGTGGTGACAGGTAATTGCTATCCCCAGATAGATTGGCAGGCCGTTTTTTTTTTTTTAGTAATCTCATAGCAGTTCTTTCAATATAGATCGTTCATTACTCTTTGCATTAGGACTACAAAAAAATGTTGCAGCCGTCTTAATGATCGATTGATTACCTTTTCTCTTGGCGTTTTGTCATCACTATTCATCACTATGGAGAATTGTGTTCTATCGTCGTAAGTCATCACTTCATCACAGGACGACAAAGGAGACTCTCAGAATAGCATGTTCTGTGTCTTTGTGGAGGACCATTTTCTTTGGACAAACCAATTTCAGAGAGGTTGGAAGGATATTCCTTAGCCAAAGCAACAGAATATGAAAAGAAAGAAGAAACAAATCATCATGATTTGTACACAACATTCTTCATGGCAGTATGGCTGTTACGTAGCCACAGAGTACCCACCGCATGGGTACAACATCACGGCTGCAAAGTGGGGGTAATCATCCACATAGGTACACCCACCGCAGTAGCGTAAAACCCATAGTCAAAAACCCCCAGCGGGGAGCACCTGCACAGGTCTCCATGAAAAAGCTTTGAGTACCTGTGAAGGGACTCCCAAGGAGCAGTGCAGCAAGGCAATGGCATAACCAGCGGGGGGGGGGGCGTTTTTAAGGGGGGGGGGAGGGGGTTGCAAGCCCCCCAAACGGAAACCCTCGCCCCCCCGTGTAGCCCCCCCCCCAAAGAACTGACCTTTTGTACCGTGTTCTATGAAGAAGGACCCAAGTTAGCCCCCTCACAAAAAAATACCTTGGCACCCCTTCTGCCCCCACCATTTGCCAATAAAAGGTATGGTTCCTGGTTACTCCATGGTTTGCAGGGGTACTTCCAACTAATGGTGGCTTACCTGGGTAACTGTCGTCACCTAGCAGGCAAAACGGCAGAGTCACTATAGGATGTGGATGGGGTACTGCTAAGTAAAACATAGTTCTATTCCACCCAGGGCTTGTTACTTCGCAAGTAATAGTGTAGGTAATCATCAATAATACATCAAGGGGGGTGCGCCTTGAGTAGCGATAGAGGACAACATGGAGTCGCCCTAAGCTCGGGTTACACCGTGAGTTAGAATCTTGATTGTGTAGGTTGAAAATCCCTAAAAGCCTTTACAGTTTACTATAATTTTTAAAACCTGGGGATGATCTTGCTTGGGATAATGTACAACAAATATGAATGCCTAGAGCCCCCCCCCCCCAAAAAAAAAAAAATCCAGGCTAAGTACTAAGATTAACTCAGGGATAAGAAAGAGTTGACACAAAGTAAAATCTTGCCCCTCACTGTGGGCCAAAATTTGTTCCCATGACCACAGATGGGTAGAAATGTGAAGGTATTCAAAGGTAGCTGCAGGGGTACTCCATACTGCAGGTGACATCAACATTGCATGCCTCCTCAGTCTGAAAACAAATGTGAGAGAGTACAGGAATTTTTTTGCATGACATATTGAGTAAAGTAAAAGAGGATTTTTGTGACTAATTTCATCACTCGTTTAAATCGCCACTAAAAAAAATCTAACAAAGGAGTTGCTGTGGAAAATTTTAATGTGGGATGGCCTGTTGGAAAACCCTTTTGTGTTTTTTGTTCATTGCATTCAGATAGGGATTACCCGGGGGTTCCAATAGGCTTTTGGGCATGCAGTATCTTGCAATACTAAAGGGGCGCATAAAGGAAATAGGCTGATGAGAATGACCTCTAAAATCTACATTAACACTTTAAGTTTTTAGTCTAACCCTAACCCCCAGCTCTAAATCGCGACTGGCCAGATTTGACCAGCTCAACTATTTCTGTAATAGTGAATAAGAAACAGATCTGAAAACTGCAACAGTGAAAGCAGTGGTGGCACCTGGATAATTTTTTTTTTTTTTGGGGGGGGGGGGGGGGGGCAAGGTGAAGCTACATTTTCTGGCAAAAGTGGGTAAATTGGCATGAAGTGCATGAGAAATTGCAATTTTAATGGTAAAATGAAAGGTGCATTTCGTGATTTCAGCACCTTCTGTTTTATTCATTGATCACTAGATATCCTTGATAAAAGCTTATCCAGGACATTTGAGCTGATTCCGATCTTGCGGTTTTGTGTTATGAGCAATTGCTCGTTTCCCACGGTCCCATAGGCTACCGTGCGGTAATTTCTGTCCGTTTACGGACAGAAAATACAAAATTGCGAATTTCTTACAGATGCGACCGAATTTGCACGTAAGATTGGACACACGTGTATTACTAAGGCTAACGGTTCAGATGACATAAAAATCTCAACATTTTAGGTAGTCGGGGGGACGAGGCTGTAGATCACGAAATGCCCCTTTAACTGTAACTTGACAGTTATCAATTTAATACTTTTGACAAGGTTGGGGGAGGAAAAATGGGGGAATTCTTCTATTCCCCTTACCCTGCCCACCACTGAGTGAAAGGGAAAGCTGATATAATATGAGACAATGAATGAGCTTGAACTTAAAGGGATAAGCAGCGATAATGCGAGAGAACAAATATATATAAATCAAAGATAACTATGTACAATTTCATATAACTACTTTAATGTAGGAACAAAAAACACCAAATAGAGGCAAATTTGAGTCCTCCATAGACACTCTACAAATGGTCAATTATTTTGGGGGCTGGCACTGGTAGGGGGTGCTCGCTCCCCTGCTGGCTACACCACTGCAGATATTAGAACTGAGATTGTGTAAACTGCTATAGTTTTAATGTTTTACCAAGCACAACTTGGATAACTTGGTTTTGAAATGAGTATGCTCTCCTTGACTCTGTATGCACTGCATAATTGCTTATTTTGACAAATATTAATCTTAATTAGTGAATAAAGCGTGTGTGCATACTGCACTTAATTAAAGGGATAAGCAGCGATTTGCTGATCCGAAACATTGAAAAAATAATCAAAATTCGTATTTTGGTATTTTTGTTACTGGCATGGATGTGCTAACATATCCTGCAAGTAGTTGCCTTGAAATCTGTGTATTAAAGACAAGGCAGCACTTTTCATCTGATTCTACCGGGTGTCTCAAAAAAAGGAAACCCTCGAAAAGCCCTCTATTTCACGAAGAGAAAAGAGTAAATCATACAAATTAATATACATCTGAAAAGTACATTTCATTAGGTTTCCAATACCGAAAAGATCTTTCCAAAAGGACACATATTGACCGAGTTATGGCCGATTGAAAATTTGTACCACTTTTTCATTTTATCCACGGATTGTTACTGTCCATGTACTGTCTAAGCTGTCTTTAGACAATGCATCTTCTCCAAGCACATTCTTTCGTTCATGATTTCTTTTGTTTTTGCGACAAAGATCAGCTCTGCTATTGAACAGGTTAGTTTAAATTATTAGAAATTCAGAGATCTTGCCTCATTCTTCTTTACTGCGCTGCTCTGCCCCCTACCCCCCCCCCCCCCCCACTGGCTGCCTCTAAGACATGAAGACGGATGCTGGCTTGCGCTCTCTTTTCCATTTCCATAATCGACTTCTAATCATTCTTGTCAGTCGGATGCTTGCAACGGTATAGCGGTTAATATTCTATTGCGAAGTTCTGGCTAGTTTGCTCGTGGTTCCTGTACACACACTGGTGGTTCCTGCTTAATGTTTCCTCTATAGGGCGAAGTCTAGCGGAGTCAAATCTGGGGATCTTCGCAACAGAATAGCCGCAGCCTTTGCAAACATCCAACAGACAAGAATGTTTAGAAGTCGATTATTAAAATGGAAAAGAGAACGAAAGCCTGAATTCGCAATTGAGGCTGCCAACTTCCCCAAGTGGGGAGGGGGGCAGAGCAGCGCAGTCAAGAAGAATGAGGCAAGATATTGGAATTTCTAATAATTGAAACTAAACTTTCCAATATCAGAACTGACCTTTGTCGCAAAAACAAAAGAAACCATAAACAAAAGAATGACCTTGGAGAATGCGTATTGTCTAAAGACTACTGAAACAGTAACGATCTGTGGATAAAATGAAAAAGTGGTATAAATTTTCAATCGGCCATAACTCGGTCAATATGTGTCCTTTTGGAAAGATTTTTTCGGTGTCGGAAACCTAATGAAAATGCACTTTTCAGATGTGTATAAATTTGTATGGTTTACTCTTTTCTTTTCGTGAAATAGAGTGCGCTTTGAGGGTTTCCTTTTTTGAGACACCCGGTATCATTTCTATACGTGCGTATCAAATCTCCGACATGATAAATCAAAAGGCCTTTCCCTGTGCATATCCCAGAATGATAAGCGTAGTACTGTCCACCATGACCTGTACAGTTTGACCTCAAACACAAACATTATTGGTCTTTGTTTATTCTGTACTGGTGTAAACCACAATCAGCTGTTTAGTGTAGATTTTGAGACGCCATCGATGTATGTCAATTTGCGGGAGACGGTATGATAAATTTCCTCAAATACTTCATTTTCTTCACTATTTGGTGTTTTTGGTCCTACATTGAAGTAGTTATACGGAATTGTAAATACTTATCTTTGATCTATAAACTAAAAATGCATTTCCATTTTTTTTATTCTCTTGCATTATCACTGTTTATCCCTTTAAGATACAATTGTGTACGCACTAGCAGAAAACTATTATAACAGACTGAAACAAGTGTGCCTACTGGAAATACGGCCTCATGCTACGTAAACCAACACACATGTACATCACCTCTTAATTTGACTTGCTATAGATTGTTAATCTTTGTTAACACTTCATCAAAATAAGAGATTTTGCTTAGCTGATCCTTGTGGAAGCCTTACCTTTGCGCCCTTTTCTGAGATGCCAGTGCTTTCCAAATCAAGCACTCTAAGTGTTTTACAAGCAGCTGTAGCTACTGCAAGTACACCAGCACCAATATCTCCAAGGCGATTGTAATCTACATTTAGAATTCGTAAGCAGCTACCAGTTGCCATGGCAATAGCTAAATTAGCCCAGCCAATTGGTGTCACTCCTGGGTTGGCACTTATTGTCAGCTCTTTTAAACCTGTGATATTAAAGCAAACAAAAACACTAGTGGGGAAAAGTAGTGCACGGGTCTCATGTGAGTGTGCAAATCTGGATAAAATTGTGAATTTTATGCATAAAAAAATTGATGGAAGCACTTGCCATGCCCCTTTCATGCCCCCCAACATACAAGCATCCATAATGAAGTAGACACATGGCAGACAAGTTTTACAGACTACTGCTGTTTGCGATGACACTCAACATACCTGGTTTGGCACCATTTGTAGGAAGCAGACGACAAAGTTGAGAGACTCCTTTATCCTGAAGTTGGCAGTCCCCTACATCCAAACTCACAATGCCTGGATGCACTGCCAAAGAGCCAATTAATGCTGATAGGCCATCATCGCCGAGAGGGGAACCGTGTAGGCTGTGTATGATATGAAATTGTGTTAAAATTACAAAAGCAAAGACAGATTGTGTGAATACTTAAACAAGCTATATTATGAGTATGGGTGTAAAAATGTGGATTTTCAAAACCCGGGCATGTTAAAATCATGGGTTAACCTGTATATGAGATGAGATTTTTTTTTTTGGCTGGGGAATTTATCTTGGAATTTTTTTCCCAATTGAGACATTTTAGAAAGTCCAGTGGTTACCCTACCAAAATACCAATAAAAGGTTTATACGGAAAGAATGCAATGTTTTACTAAAAGGATAATCCGTTATAAAAAAGTAAAATACACTGAAAAATACCAATAAAATGTATATGATAGAAGAATTGCAGTGTTATAAAAAAGTAAAATACATAAAATTTATAGTGCCTTGATGAATGAAAGCACACAATTTGATACAACAATCTTGCAATATGGCATTCTCGGACTGAATCAAACATACGCCAGCGTGAAGTATGTTAACCTGCAGGGACAGCGACAGTGGCGTAACCAGAGGGGGGTGGGGGCAGCCCCCCCCCCGTGGGGAATCTTGCCCCCCCCCCCTCTTTCCCCCCCGAAAAATGAGTGATTTACATAGGCCATATACTATACTAACAAATTTTAATATATGCTTGCCCCCTGAAAATATATGTGCCCCCCTTTTGCCTCCCCCCTGAAAAAAAAGCTTACGCCACTGGACAGCGAACATAGCAACGCGATGTAAGATTGTTTCCAGAGTACGCGCCGGGATGCACTGCATAGCTGACGGTGCTTACACAGGGTGTGCATGCGGACTGTAAGATGTTAACAAAATTAAATTTGTCCCAAAAGGTCCAGTTGGTGGCCATTGTGGATTAAAAGGGATCAGTCGTTCAGTTTACTTAAAAAGTATTTGAGGAAATTTGTCATACCGTCTCCCGCAAATAGACATACAGCTATACGGCATCTCAAAATCTGCACTAAACAGCTGATTGTGGTTTACACCAGTACAAAATAAACAAAGGTCAATAATGTTTGTGTTTGAGGTCAAGCTGTATTGATCATGGTGCACAATATCACGCTGAAAATCTGTGATATTCACCGGAAAGGCTTTTTTTGATCTCAAGTTGGAATTTTGATACGCACGTATAGAAATTACAGAATCAGATAAAAAGTACTGCCTTGTCTTTAATACACGGATTTCAAGCCAATCACTTGCAGGTTATGTTCGCATATCCATGCCAGTAACAAAAAAAAAAAAAAAAAAAAAAAAAAAATAGAATTGATGTGGTTTGTGTCAAGTCTACAAGGAGGGGCAAGAAAGCATTCAATATTTGGGTTGGTGATGATATCATTAGTGACTATTGATTTTTCAGAGAGTAATAGAAAATTCCAGGTGACTGGTGTGAATCTATTCATGGCACTGACTGAAAATCAATAGTTTCACTAATGATGTCACTGGTAGTGTATTCTTTTTGTGGCCCTGTTTATTGGAATGGAATGCCACGTAAAGATTTGGACTAGGTTTATCATCTCATTTCCTGGGACCTTTAATAAATCAGGGATAAGTGTGTACAATTCCATATAACTGCTTTAATGTTGAAACAAACCACAAATAGTGATAAAAATGAAGTATTTGAGGATATTGTCATACCGTCTCCCGTAAATAGACATACAGCGACGGCATCTCAAAATCTGCACTAAACAGCTGATTGTGGTTTACACCAGTACAAAATAACCTAAGATCAATAATGTTTGTGTTTGAGGTCAAACTGTATTGTACAATATCACACTGAAAATCAGCTGATATACAGCGCGAAAGGCTTTTTTTGATCTCAAGTTGGAATTTTGATACGCACGTATAGAAATTACAGAATCAGATAAAAAGTACTGCCTTGTCTTTAATACACGGATTTCAAGCCAATCACTTGCAGGTTATGTTCGCATATCCATGCCAGTAACAAAAATATAAAAATACGAATTTTGGTGATTTTTTCGATGTTTCGGATTAGCAAATCATTGCTAATCCCTTTAAAATCAAAGTTGGTGAAAATCCGGGGGGGGGGGCACTGACATTGGAAAGTGGTACGACGGGTATGTGCGGCCCTTTAAGACCCCCATTTCGCATCTCTCCAGCTGTTCCCAAGACCCCAGTTGAAGCATAATTCAGTTCTTAAGGGTGATAGAGGATCATAAAGCTAACGTCCAGATTTTCTTCTTTATTTTCATATATATGTTATTTTAATCGATGTAAATGAAAAATCTGAAATAAAAAATGGGGGTCACCGACTTAGTTTTTGAGGTATGACGTGTTCAAAATTCACATTTTTCGGAAAAAATTGTACAGAGCTCTATGGGAAAATGAGAAAAATACTCCATTTTCCTCATAAAAAATAAACTTCTGACGGCAAGATTTTTTATTTTTTAAATTATGTTAAAGTCATATGCCAGATCTTTAAGGCGCAACAATAAAAAGAGGGGGTCACCGACTTATTTTTCTAGAAATCTGTCAAAATGTACCAAAAAATACACCTTTTTTTCATTTTAGTGCGTCTTGGGTAACTGTTGCGGGCGCAGCACTCTTCGCGTACCTACGCACCGAAACTAGAGGCCAGGTGTATACGCACAAAAACCCGCTCCCTTAAACGTATGATTATGATAGATTACGGTATCGCAGTTTTCATTACATAAGTGATTTCTATCATCCTTAGAAATAGAACGCTAGTGGCATAAACGTCAGAAAATAACACAATTACCCTTCAAAAGGTTTAGACAGCATCTGGGAAAATATGTCAACTTCATGCAACGCGAAACTCACCCAATAAAAACTAAACCTATAAACCGAAGAGCTAAGGAAAGCAACCAAACAAAGTTTGTGCATCTGCCCATGCAGGCTGGCTAAAACATGATGAAACACAGGCAAATACAGACTGTGTGAATTTGCGATCCTTTCAAATTGAGGATTTGGGCAGTAGTTATTTTGGGAGGTCCTCTCGATATTCCGAAGGTTCATGTTCCGAAGATTCGAAACATTGCGTTTTAATTTCGCCTTTTTTTTTTTAATCCATTTAAAAGGTTCGCTATTCCAAAAATGGGTTCGCTATTCCGAATAGTAAGGGGTTTACTATTTCGATAATTGGAACTGGTTTCATTTCCGAATTGGTTACAAAGGATCGTTTTACCGAATATGTTTCCTATAGTTTAAAGAAAGGATTCGCTTTTCCAAACTAAAACGGTTCGCTATTTCTAACCAGAAGGCATCCGTGTTCTCTATTCCGAATTTCAAAAAGGGTATTCGCGATTCCAAGCTTTTTTAATGAAACAATAGTATTTGAAGCAGACCATGTTTATAAGACCAGTTGTATTCAAGGGTTATTTTTAGGGATATAGGGTTAATGTTGCCAAACAATTTTGATTGGTTGTCATCCACCACCCAAAAAACAGAAAACTTAGGTCTGGTGTGACAATTTTGTTATCACAGGTTGGGTTTCTAAAATGTGGAAAAAAAGTGTTAATATCTCATAATAAATACTAGTAGTGCAATCGTGGCATTTAATTAGTATCAATTCGTATCTATATAATTCATCATGTTCATTGCCGGGCTCCTCCGATATTCTAAGGTTTATTATTCCGAAGGGTCCGCTATTTCATCACCGCAAGTCTTGTAGTGAGATTACTTTGTAATTGATGAATGGAGCTACTTCAAATTCGACGGACCCATTTGAAAAATGCGCGTACACTTTCATCAGATTTTCCGGTTCTCCGAAAGGTTGGGGTTTCTGTGGCGGTAAAAAGATTGCTGTTGGTATTAGTTTTATTAAAGTGGAATATTTTGTGATGATGTGAAATTACCGAAAAGCACCGTGGACAAAAAAAAAGCACACGAAATAAACGAGAAGCAAACAACTGCATAAACGGAATGCAAAAACTACAAGAAACCACACGCTAGCGTTAGAAGACGAATCTCAAGAAACATCGACGCACATATATAGCCAAATAAATTTCAAGCACCCAAGCCTGCCAAATTTCAAATTTAGTTCCAAAGCACCTACTTTGGAACAAAATCAGTTTGAGTCCCCCCAAAGAATGTTCAGAGAAAACCGGGCCCCGAAATCCCTACATGAAAAGTTGAGTGCCCCCCCCCCCCGGTTGAAAATGGTTAATGCATAGAAACCTGTTTGAGCGGGGGGTAGGACCTGCCATCCTAACAGGCAACAGCAAAATCAAAACGGCATTCAACTTCGGGTGCTATTCGTTTCAAAGACTTACGGTTAGGAGCAGTGGCGTAACCAGCTTTTTTTCGGGGGGTAAGGTAAAGGGGGGGGCAAGAGATTTCAGGGGGGCAGCATATATTAAAATTTGTTAGTATAGTGTATGGCCTATGTAAAATCACTAAATTTTTTCGGGGAGGCAAGAGGGGGGGCAAGATCCCCACGGGGGGGGGCAGCTGCCCCCCCCCCCTCTGGTTACGCCACGGGGTAGGAGGGTGCTCCTTACGCATATCGAAACGGTTACACACCCACTGACTAAAGACTAGGCCTGGTCACGAATATTTAACTAAATGACGTTATTGGAATCACCATTTTGCAGTGGGGTTAATCCACTAACCCAGACGGAATTTTGAGCCAATATTTTTTGTCTTAAAGTTTCATATTATACTAAGATCTTTTGAACAAAGGTTTAAGAGATGATTTTTTAGTCACTGGGACCGAGCCTGCCGTAGTAAATGTGCACGTAGCAGTTCCCAAAATTACCGTTTGGAAATTCTCCATGCCCCAATCGAGCAGAGCGTGTCTCCCCCCCCCGTATTTGTATTGAGAGCAAACATCAAGATAGAGTAGTAGAGCAGTTTTTGCATAAGAATAATTCAAATGTTGAAAGAAGCTTGCAAAGAATTTTGTAACATGTCTTCTATAGTATCAGAGTTCCCGAAAAAATAGACCCAAAATATTACGCACCCTAGTGGCTTAACCGCCAACACACAGTGAATCGAATGGTGAATAATCCGTTAAGGGGTTTGAAGGTGATTTATTTACGCGCAAGCTGCTTTTCACCTTCAGCATTCTGTTTAGAGGCCAGTAATGGACAAATGGAAGAAATTTTAGTTTGGGACCTGCGAAGGTCTCATGCGCAGATACCGCGGAGAAAACTGTGCGTTTGGTTTGCGTTATTAAAATCGCGCATCTCTACGCCTGCGTTCCTGCTTTGCTGCATGCGAATGTGGGCCAGCGGATTTTTCTTTTGCAGCCCAACAGACGCCCAATTTGCAAGTGTCCAATTTCAGTGGTTTTCGGCGTGTAGGTAAATGGAAAAAGTAGTCGGGACCTCATTTTTTGTTTTGTTTTTATTTAAAAAATTTTGAAGAAAACGGACATCGGGCCCTAATATATATAGGCAATTAACTAATAAGTTTTTATCGAGAAGAAGTTTTTATTTTTGTAGGCGATCCAAACGTCAAATTGGATTTTCCCATAGACTTGCGTGGTTTAAAAAGTGGAACAACTTATTTTTGTTTTGGCTTTAGCTCAAAAACAAAGTCACAGTGCCCCCATTTTTATTCGATTCTTAATCAGCAAAGTTGTAAATGCCTCATATATGGGAATTCTGGAAATTTTATCGATGTAAGTCACTAAAAACACGTCACAACCCCTTAACCAAATTGTTTCTCCAAATGGATTGAGCTTTGTTTACAAGGCATGTATTTCGGATGGGAAGCCCCGTCCACCGCAAGGAGACTGTCACGAAAAATGCAGTCTCCCTAGACAGATCCAAGAGAATGGCCTTTGTAGTGGACTCAAATGCTTCAAGGACGCTAAGACCAGAGCACTTAGCGCACAGGTTCCCACTCCGGAACGAGTGAACGCAACCCAGGAGACATACTGAAAACATGCCTTTCGGCAGATTCGTGAGGATCGGGTTATTAGAGGCAACTGAATCATCTCCGAAACTCCGTCCGATGGAGGCCCCAATCGCGGGTGGTCAGCACCTCACTGTTTGGACGCCCAAACCCTCATGAAATATTGTATTAGGAATTCCCAATTGACCGACAGACACAGACAACGGATCGATCTCTCGATGGGCGCAAACATCAATAAGAAACTGGCGAAAGTCGAGAATCGTTAGAATCTCTAGTTGACTTCCACCGTGCCTGAGCAGGGAGATGTAGTCAGGTTGGAGAGCGGGATTGGTGTGTGGTGGCCGGGGATAAACGGGTCGGCTGGAGGATGCTTACCAGATCCCGCGCGGGAGGGAGCAAGACGGGAGTCCCCGACTAGCAGTCTAGGCGTGGGAACCACAGTCGAGCAGGCCGCATGGGACTACCAGCGCAAACCAGTCAAAGTTGTCAGAACCTTTGGACTCTTGGTATCATCACAATGGGGTGATCTTGACTCCACGGCAGTACGTCGGAAGCTGGTGATCACGCGGAGGCAAAAGGGGTCCATATGGAGGGGACACTGTAGCACTCTGAAAAATTTACCGGCCAACTGCTGGGAGGAGGTGATTTTGCTATTTTCCACTGACAACCCCTTTACCTTTGTTGATGCCTGGCACTGTTGCGCCCATACGGGAAAATCGTCCACCCCCATGACATGGGACGCTGTCAGAGCAATGTCATCGTGCCGGGCTCCAAGAGTTTGAACTGTCTCCTTGCAGAGACTGGGCTTCTTGTCCTCCCTCCTTATTGATGTAGTCATTACCGTCATGTATTGCATTGGGGCATGGGGAGGACCACAAATGAGTACTCATTCGGGGTCTCCATATGGAAGTGCGGGGGTCAGATAAATGTTTCAGCTTCAGGTTGGGCCTCCTGAAGACCTCCTAAATTGCAATCGAGAGGCATATCACGGCATGTTTGGCCACCAAAGCAGCTCCCGCCGGAACTTGTCCCACTTGGTAGTGTCTCTTGGAAGGAGGTTAACCTCACCACTCAGAATGGGGGTAGAGAGGCTCTTGACACGGTATTCTTGGGCTACCACGTGCACAAACCCAAGGGTCCATGGTCACTGCTTGCCATGTTCCTGCAAATTCTATGAGATGACCGCCCACCCACAGTTGGCAAGACGGCTCTACTGGGTAGTCATAAGTGACCGGCTTGGCTGCCTTGACCACTTCGACCCTTGGATTGACCCTGACCTTTGTCTTCTCTCCCTTACTCCTCCGTTATTTACCACTGAGCTTTCCCGCCTATTTACCGCCGGTGCCAACTCCTGATTCTGATAGGCCTGATAGCCCAGGTAGGGGGTAGCGGCTGGCTGAGCACCCCATCATAGATCGGGGTGGGGTGGGGGTTTGACTTCCTTTCCTCCCCTGCTTGCCCTGATCCCTTGAGGGCCCGGCCTTAGTTGCCGAGGTACACTTTATCCGTTGTTGCTCTTGAACTTGGGGTGACGCCCATTGACCTCATAAAAAGGTCTTGAAATTTAGGGCCTTTGTGACCAGTTGACGTCTGGGCTTCACCGACTTGGCGGCCATGTTAAAAATTCAATGATGGAACCATTGGATGAAATTGATAAGACCACCAAAGGGTTCCTAGGTATCAAAAACATAGGTATAGACACTTGAATCATGCTTCTACGTGCTGTAGAAAAAGAATTATGGCTAAAAAACGGTTATCTTGGCAGCCATTTTTAAATTCAATATGGCGGCCACCAGGAGGCCATATTTTGGTGGGTCTTTTTTTTTTACAAACTACATTATAGAAGTCACATACAAAATTTCTTGCTTTCTTCAAAAATTGAACGATTCTGGCAGAAAATCCCCCTTAACTGCTCAGCTAAAGGTTTTTTGTGATATCAGGAAATCTTCCTTATTATATTAAGTTGTTGGCATGCATGCTATGATCAATCTATGCAGATAAGCATGTGCCCTATCTAAGGATGTTTCATTAGGTGGTTCTTCTTCTTAATCCCAACACTGTGGGTTTCAAATATGATCCAGCCAGAGATGCGTACAACAGCTGGCTGCTTCACTGCATGTCCTTTTTGTGCATTGTTGGCTCTTAGCTCCAGCAGTGGCATACCAAGAGATGTTCGGTTGTCGGTGGTGCTTTTCCACAACCACAGGTAGTGGTCCGGTCTGCTTTCCCGTTAGCCCCCACTTCTGCAAGGAACACTTAGATTTCCCCGGGGCCCAGTTCTGGTGCTCAAGTCTGTTGAGACATTGCCATTCAGCCCCTGAGGAGTCACACAGGTGGGGGATGTTCACCGGTTCAATACCAATAGATGTTACTTGGTTGATGCAAGTCTTCCTTTCCACAAGGCGCTCTCTTAAGCTCCTTAGAGACTGTTTCAAGAGGTTGACTTTGCTTAAGAACTCTCTCTGGATTTTAAAGGCTGGTTGGCAGCAGTATCTGTCCAGACTAGGTGTTTCACATTAGATTCTTGGGCAGCTGTGCTCTTGCATTCCTCGCTTACGCTACGAGGGAATGTCTGGTGGAGCATTCCTGCTAGGATGTGTAAGCTCTCCGTTGGAGTTGGTCGAAGACACCCTGTGATAAGCCTGTAGATCATTTAAAAACGCTGAAGCAAAGCTTTCTTTTTGTTTGGCAGCGGTGCCTGCCAGTGCTTCGTTGGCTGCGGTGCCTGTTTTCACCATATATAGCACTTCCATATTTTTGTCGATGTGGTCTCTCGTTGGCTAGGATCATTCTGGTGTGGTTGGCGCGTTGGTTAAAATCGATTCCTCTGTGGGTTTCCTGTAGACATGGACATCGCATTAGACGATCTTTACACTATCAGCAATGATGTACTTTTTTGCATTAGAAAAACCCCCACTTCAATGACGCTATAGTCACGTCAGAGCTTAGAAAAGGCCTGCGATGGGGTCTTTAGAAGTCCTGATGTAGGTATACTTAATATATGATGTTATTGGAAAACAGTGTTTGGTGTTGTTAGAGATTAGTTTCACTGGCTGGCAGTTACTGACAGGAGACCACAAGATTGTTCGCCACCTCGTTAGGTGGTCAAGTTCAGTGTAAGTTTCCCTGGTCAAACTTTTATGATTTGAGAATTGCATACCTTACACTGTACATAACCTCGTGCTGTGTTACGTCATATGATTCACTGACCAACTTTCTTGATGAATTGCATATTTTCCACTATGAACACTATGGATGATTTTCTTGCGCGAATTTATTCCGTTTTTGGCACTATTTGTCCGTATAAACCCGTCGCGTCGAGATATTAAGTCAGTGAGTAGGTCATTTTGTGTTCGGCTATAGCGCGAATTTCGATTAGCTGTTATTACGCAAGCACAGGCCTGCAAACACCCCACCCGCTCTGTAAACCAGTTAGCCAGTGTGAGCACGCAAAGGTAAGTGTCCTGTAATTTTGGCTAGAACAAATTGTAGTATTTAGACCACGGACCTCTACCCAATGGACAGCGGGCCCGAGTCGCAGTTTGAAATAACATGAAGTTGCTTTTTGTCCTTCTCAATGTGGCGGGAAACAATGCATACACACATATTCCACAAAGGTCTTCTATATATTGTTATACAAAATTCCTTTAACTTGGGCAATAAGGTGAAGCCATTTTAAGACGGGCAAAATGCAACTTCCTGTTGCTTAAATCGGTGACTATTCATGTATATACGTCTTGCCCTTTTTCTTTTCATCATTATCAATTGTGCTTCTTTTGTTCAACTGTCCATTATAGTAACGAAAGCGGTCAGACCGTTATTTAAACCTATGAATATTCATCACACCGTTATTTTTTTCGAAAGTGGTCTCTGGACACTTCTGGAGAAAAATAACGGTCTGATGAATATTCACAGTTAAACAATAAAGGACAATTGAACAAATGAAAATTCTAGAAACACCTCGGCCTCATTTTCTACACACCTATATATAGAGGTAGATAACGGGGATTGAAAAACGGGGATCTGTCATATCTCTGCTATTGTGACTAGGAGGGTCGTCGAGTGCCAAATTGTGTAAACACATATTTCAATACGGAATAAATCGCAATCTCATCATAGTGCGCAGTTCACACTCCATAGAAAAACGTTTTACACAATTGGCACTCGCCAGTGGTGCTAGTAATTCCCGTTTTCTACACACCTATATATAGAGGTAGATAACGGGGATTGAAAAGCGGGGATCAAGCTTTTTGCAAGTGTATGTGTATGTGTGAATGTACACAAAACTTGTACATACATGCATGAGAGAGAGAGAGTGTGTATGTGTGTGTGTGTGTGTTGCGCGCGTGGGAGGATGTACGGTTGGGATGCGGCGATGTAAGTAACACCTTGTGTGAGGTTTTGGGATAAGCGGAGGTGTGTGAGGTTATGTGGAGATAGATTGGGTGCGTGTGAAGGTGGGTGGGTGTTTGTAGGGTAGGTCACGTGTCCATACTATTGAAACGGGATTGGAAGTTAGCCTGTATTTTCTTAGTGTATTATTTTGTCACAAATAATGTCCCAAATGGTTATCCATAGCTCTCTGCTTACAATTTAATTTCCATTACGTCAGTACTAATTATGCAAAGGCATGTAAGAACCGTGATCTCTTTAGAAAGGTCACGCCCTGCCAATCCGTGTGAAGCCCGCCACGGAGGTCACGGACTTGCCCAATCGGCGCAACGGTTCACCGCGTGATTCATGTTTACGATGCGTGGTCGATCACCTCATGTGATGTAGCAGGAAACAAGTCAGTTTCCCTGTATGACTACCACAGGTACTTGACGTTTGTGATGTAATCGACGACACAATGACGAAGGCTGGTTGTAATAAATTCATAATGAGAAACTGATTTACCGAGTGTCGTGCGTCCATTCCAGAAGGAGCGCAAGTCTGCCCCTTGCAACTTATCCACGAGTCCTCCGGGGCGCTTCCCACCGTTCCCGCTACAAATTGGTGTCAGAAGTGGTATCTTATTGACGACGTGCGACGCTGTGTGATAAGGGTGGACTATAGCCGACGGAAGTAGTTGTATGTGCGACGGAAGATGCAACGGCTACGTTTGGGTGGACGAAAGCCGACGAAGAGTTGATGTGCGCGGAGGCGGCGTCGCGGTTGTGGGTGCGACGAAGTAGTGGTACTGCTACGGGGGAATCAAGACTTAAGAGGACGTAATCTGTGATGGCCAGCCGGAGGATCTGGGGAGAAGTGAGATGAAGCGCATGGAGGGTATGCACAAGAAGGCGGTGGGAGACCTAGTCGTACGATTGATGGTGTCGTGAGCGGTGTTGAGGACCTAGTCGGGCAGCGAATGAATTTCTGGTGCCAGTTCGGTGGTAATGAGATAGTGTACAAAGTGAAGGTGAGGTTGAGATACATTTTTATGATGGATGAGGACCGGAGAGCCAACGTACCGATGAGTACTGGACTGAGTCCGATGGTATCGCTGGTCAGATACGGTCACCGGAGGCAGTTAGAAAGAGGGGTGATCGGCCTAGAAGGCGTTCTCGGCGGAGAGATTCCATTATGGATAGGCAGTGGACAGACGCCTGATGAGGACGAGTATGAACGACAGGAGGTCGTATGAGACGAGCCGCGAGGTTGAGTTGAGTTGGACCGTCATGGGGAGGAAGGAGGACTAATGTGGAATTCGGCGTTTTCGCCGCCTGGAGGCGGCGGCGTCTTCAGCAGTTGGACCTCAAATTGGCGAAGACGCCAGAGGAAGAAGATTGCGCCAGTTTTAAAGGATGATGACGCTACATTGTGTAGGAGAGAGAAGACGGATACTGAAGGAAGGCTACTCGCGGGTGTGGAGGAATTGTGACGGGTTCCCCTCTTAAGTCATGAGGATGGGGGGATTCAGATGCCGTTAGGACGGGGCGAGTAAGTTTAGAGTAGTATGAAAGCATGGGGGAAAGTTCGAAGGTGAGAGGTGAAGAGATACGGCAACGACTGGAGTTAGAGGAAGAGACCGACAGAGACGTGGGGGATATGTGTTGTATGAGAGGGAGAGGAAAAGATGCGGCAGTGCGGAGTGACGAAGCCAGATTGGAGGGGGGGGGGGGGGGTGGGGGGGGGGGAGGGGGGGGGGGGGGGGGGGGGGGGGGGGGGGGGGAGGGGACCAAAGAATCTAAAGGAACTAAAGGGGGGGGGGGGGGGGGGGGTGGAGGTGCGGACTAAGGGGGGACCCTTGGGAGAGAAAGACGGATAAGCTGAGGGGAAAGGATACTACCATGTGTGGGAGACGGGCTCTCCCTTAAATATGAAGGTGCGGATTCCTGATATGCCCAAGGCCGGGGAGTGAAAGTAGTGGATATTACGGCACGGGAGAAGTTCAAAGAGGCAGTGGAGAGATACGGCAGCGGCTAGATTTCAAGGAAAGTACAAGCGCTCAGCAGGAAGGACTATTGTTAGGGAATCGGGTCGGCCGACGAGCGTGGCGGACGTGGACCACCGTGGGCGTGGAGATCGTGTCGATTGACCCGGGAAAGATGATAACACCGTCACCTGTGCCTCTGGAACGCGTGGTGGTGAATTGGTGTCCTCGTTGAAACGGATGCGAATTGAAGATAGCAATACAGATAGAGGTAGTAAGGGGTCTCTCGCTACAACTGAGACCGGACAGTGCCTCGCCCCGGTATGTGCCACCGCATTTGAGAGATAAGCAGGCGGAAGATGGGAGATATGAAGGTAGGCGTCTAGCTAACAGACCCGAAGTACTGGTGACCCGGACTTGTTGAACTCCTCCGTTGAAAAAGGGAGAAGATGGGTCCACGAGTGTGGCAGAGTTTGCAGCAAGGTATGGAGAGAGGCCGAATATGAAAGAAATTTTTTGAAATACGACGGAAAAAGCCCTGGAAAGGATTTTCGACTGCATTTCGAGCTTGTAGGGGATACAATAAATGGACTGATAAGTAGCACGTATCTCTGTTTACTTGTTTGCCAGGGGCGATGCATTGTCTGGCCTTGAGCATCAACGACGTTTAACCCAAGGCGATGCACCTTTGCGAACTGATGGAACGTGATGAGAGGCAGTTCGGACCGAGGGAGGGGTGGTGCTCCGAATTTACTTTCAAGAATTCAGCGCCGGGAGCAGAGGCCGGGAGAGAGTCTTCATGCCTTAGGATTGGACTAAGAGACAAACGGCGCTAGCGTTTCCACTGAAAAGCAGGTCGTAATTTGTTTGGCCAAGAGGTACTTTAAAGAGGCAATAGCAGATTCGGTCCTCCGGAAAGGACCTGTTTCAGGCGAGGCCTGGCACATTAGAGGAGGTAATTAGGCAGGCTCAGGCAATAGAATCGTTTCCACCGTAGTGAGAAGTCGAGGAGTAGGAAGTAGGCTGGTGCACACGAGATTTGGTTGAGTCTCAGTCAACCTCGACAGCGGATTTCGCCGTTAGCTAGGGCACACATAATGGAATGCCGGAAGCTAGGATGGTCCGCATTCCGTGTGCCTTGCTAAAGATCTGTAAGAGAGGGGTCGAGGCACAGGGGGCCAACGGAACACAGCGACTCACCCAAGGGCGGCATCGCCTAACGGGTATCGAGGACAGAGCAGGGAACGGTACAGAGACGTGGAAATATCCCGGCAGAGCGCCCCGCCCCCCCTTGAACCCCCCTTTATGCTCCTCATTGTCATAAGCCTGGGACTCTTCGCACGAGAATGTAGCGGACCCCACGGTAAACCGCCGAGAGAGGTGCGGTGTCTCCGCTGCGAAGAGTTGGGTCACACTAAAAATAATTGCCGTTACAGTGATGTGTGTGTCGCAGATGTCGACAAGAAGGGCAACCGTTCCTATCAGTGCAATATGCGGAGAAACGACATCGGGCCCACCCAAGGGGCCATGGAGGGCCGGCGGCAAGCAGCCCACGTCATTTTTAAACAAGAACGCATTGGGTGTCGGGGGGATGGTACGTAAGGGGGGTACATAAGGCGTAAAGGTGCCAATGTTAGAGAAAGTAGGGAGATTACGAAGGGTGGAGATTGTAGGTTGACGACTGAGAAAGACGGGCGAGAAACGGCAGGATTTGTTTGGAGGCGCGGCAGGAGATGGACGATAAGGGATCAAACGGAGGATTGGTGCATCTTCGTGATGCTGAGGTGATGACGAGGTCGAGGTGTGATGAGTTCTGCCAAGGCGGGGAACCAAATGGGTTAGGTACCGGGGTTGTTACATGGGTTGTCTGCGCTTTCTGCTAGACACTGGGCCTTCAAATTCGCTTGTGCGGATGGGATTGTAACCAGAGGATCCGATGAGAACACAACTACTTCCTCGCTTTCGGTTTTTCTATTCACAGCTCATCAGAGCCGATTGGCGCACTAAAAACGTGGAGAATAGCAAACCTGGAGATAGGCGTGTGAAATGGCTGCCATGCGCGATGTGATTGTCCGCAGACGTTGAGAAGGCATGTGGGGATGATTTCCTGAAACAAACTGGGTTGTTGGTCAACAGCAGCTCCACTTTGAGGTGAAACATAACATGGTCATTATTCCACGCATGAGCTAACTCCACACGACAAGGTTGTAGGCGTAGAGGATATAGTGGTGCCGGCGGCATACAAGTTTTGTATCGGACGGCGATAGTGCATGCCCGACGAGGGGGAGTGCGTAAGCTACTAGGGTCATTCATGTCGGACGTGATAGGTGGAGAGGGAGCTTCCCAAATCCCGGGAATCGTGCGAAGCGTCGAGAGCGGCTGGGAGTAGTATAACCGTTTAAGGGTGGCTCACTTATATAGCGGACTATTGGTGGCCAAGAGGTCTCATTGAAAGTTAAGACTGTATGCCAGTTACAATTACTATTGTGTGTGACTTTCCTCGAAAGGTGAAACAAGGCCGCTACGCTGGCAAGTTTTGTGCTGGAGGCGGAGATGAGTGTGCGAGAACTGGATGGTGGGGGCTAGATCAAATGGTGAACCGGCGGAGGTGCCTAACCTCTGAAAGAGCTGTTAGAGCAGAGAACCACCCACTTTGGAGCATGAGAGAGAGAAAAAAAGTGGCTTGTGTGTGGATTACGACTCAGGATGTGTTCTCTAGCGGGGAGTTTTGATATTGGTAGGACGAAGAAGGTGAAGCCACGGCTTGTTACTGGGAGTGCCCGGCCTATTCGGCAGCCATGGGAGGTCATCCCCGCAGCAGCGTGAGGCGGTGGAGCGACACAGTGAATGAATTTGTTGGAATAATGGCTACAAGCCTTCGGATAGTGCTTGGTCTAGTCCAGTGGTGTTAGTACTAGTAGCAAAGAAAGATGGCTCTAAGCGCCTTTGTCTGGACTATCAGATTGAATGAGGTCACGATGAAGGGACTCGTATCCTTGCCGCGAACTATGATTCGTTGATGCTCTAGGGGGCGCAAGTACTTTACAACTCTCGATTTGGCCTCCGCCTACACTGTCAGGTTGAGATGGACCACGGACGCTCGATAAAAGTATCCCCGCCCTTCGCCACCACAGCGGACTGTATTGCTTGGAACGCCTACCATTTGCAATGCGCCCTCAACGTGTGAAAGATTGATGCTCGAGTGTTGGCTGATTGAGAATGGGAGCACGCTCCCTTGTTTATTCGACGACGTGATGGTGTTTTCGGTAGCACCGTGTCGGAGTCCGTAGATCTGTTAGAGGAGGTTTTGCAGAGGTTACGAGGAGCCGGTTTGACAACGCAATCCTCAAAGTGTCACCTATTTCAAAAGAGGTGAACGTATTTGGAGCCACGTAGGTGTCTGAAAGGGTTATCCATACGGATCCTCCCAAATAAGCAGTTCGGGATTGGCCGACACCAAAGACGCCCACGCAGGTGTGTAGTTTCTTGGGACGGCGTCGTACTATCGTCGGTTTTATCCGTGGATTGCTGATATCGCGGCACCTCTACATCGGCTGACAGAAGAAGACAATGGTGTTTGACTGGACGAGCGAATGTGACGATGCCTTCAACACGTTGAGAAGAGTTGCTTGATCATGCCCAATTTTGGCTGTACCCACGACCAAGGGCAATTCATCTAGACACTGACGCCATCAAATTTGCAATAGGGGGAGTACTGTCACAAGGAAGGATGACGAAGAGAAGGTTATAGCTTATGGCAGTAAGTCATTGTCCCGGCCAGAGGAACTACTGTGTGACTAGAAGAGAGCTTCTTGCTATGGTTGTATTCCTCAAAAGGTATCGTCATTACCTAAGAGGTAGCAGGTGAAAGTGGGACGGACACGGGTCGCTAGGTGGTTGTGTACCTTTCAAAAATCCTTAGGTCAGCTGCGAGATGGCTTGAGGTCGTCCAGTTTTTCAACATCGATTTGATAACAGACCTGAAGAACGCCATTCTAACGCAGACGGCCTGTCAAGAATACCCTGAGACAGGGGCCTCTGTATTGGGGCCTCTGACCGAGACGATGATGGGAATGCAGATATCCTATTCGTTGGCGATTACTGACCCGGTGGATGGAGGCATATGCCCATAAGATATCAATGTGCAGAGACAGGTTGCAGCGAAGTTGATGGATGAGTTCGTCTGTAGGTTTGAGTTCCGAAGGACTAAACACCCCACAGCAACCCCCACTCGAAGTATTCAGAGAGATGTGTCGGATATTGGGGATTGAGAAGACCCGTACGACTCCGTACAACCCCAAGTTCGATGGCTTTGTCGAGCGTTACAACCGGACTATTGACAATGCCGGGTCACTCATGATTCAAAAACAGTTCCAGAATTCAGAAGGACTGGGACCAGTATAATTTTAGGAGGAGAAATGATCAGAATATATAATTTTAATTCAAACTTGTTTGGCAATTAAGAAATTATTGGAATATACTGTGTGTAATCGTACATTTGCCAATTTGAATGGGCAAGAAATGCGATTCGTCTGTGATCTTTATTCTCATTGCCCCGATCGATGCAGTACAACGATCGGTGCCTAAAGAAAAACTGTCCAAAACTTTGTACTTTCACAGGATGTTGTGATCCCGGGCTGTGGGGGTCTTTGGAAAGTGCATAATACACTCAGTTTCCATGTATTTTTTTTTCAAGTTGTGTCACCCAAACTAGAGGAGAAATTCTTTCAGAACAAAATACCGGAAAAACACCATCAAAATCCGTATTCCTTAGTGGAGCTAGGACTATAGAAAATAAGCCTGCATTTTGGGTGATTTTGTGACCCGTAATTGTTAAAAAATCTTGTGAAAATAATATGAAAATGTTCCGATCACTTCTGACTCTGAGAAATGGTGTTTGTTAAGAAAGTTTAAGGTACCTGTAACAAAATGTACGTCGAAACCGGTGCCCCCCCAAGCGTGCCCGGTCTTGTAATTTACCTCAAACACCACCAATTGTAATATTTTTAACTTACCGTTGTGGCTGTTTGATAGCCGACACGGAACTGGCATAAGCTTACAAATTCAATTATCATGACCAGTTCGAACTGATTCCAAATCAGGTTCATCTGAAAATGTGAGTGTAATAAAGTCATACTTTATACCTAATGAAATGTATTAAATTAAACCCGTCTTCGAAGGGGGGGTGGTGTTACCGCTCCCTTCTATTTTTTGCGCCCTAATAACCCCCCCCCTTTCTGGTGTCAAAGGAGTTAATGTAATTGCCAATTGACATTTATGTTCCTTTTCATGCCAAAAACAAAACAAAACACCAACGGGGATAATGTACGGTATTTACGTTTAAAAGTTATAAGATTACTTCTATATACCGTCCCTTGAATCTGAGAATATTTTCAATACCTTACCACATAGTTCTTTTCCCATGACTGAAAATGTTGAAACAACCACTGCAAAATTAGTACAAGTTATAGTCTGATTTTTATATTCCTGTCAGTAACCGCAATTGCCGATGGTAAGAATTGATTTGGAGAGGATGTGTTGGAATTAAACTAAAAAGCCGTACATGCTCAATTTGTTTCAACTACTGAACTGATCTGTACCCCCTTTTACATGAAACCTTTTTGTATCAAATATGTAAAGGCTTCGAACTCAGAATCCAATTGGAATACCTTGTCCAGTACATCTGAGACACGCTATCGATTCCTTTGTTTGGAGTCAACTCAAAGAAACGGATAAGTGTCATGAATATCTGGGCCGGGTGAACCTCTTCGGTTGAAGGAGGAATTAGGCCACGGAAATTTGTAGTTCGTTTTGATTGCAAAACTCTTAAGTATTTTAGACAGTTATTGACCAAGATGTCATGCTTTATTTCTGGAAGATTTTATATATTCCTTAGTGACGTATAAGAACTTTGGCGGGTATAATTATTCCTATCATTTTCTTTCCTTATGTTGAAGGCTTGAGAGTTTGCTCAAGTTTGGTGTTTGGAATTTATTCAGTTTATTTCCTTGCATTTTTTGTTCTGAGAAAAGGGTCATTTTTTAATTATGACCATAAGCTGACTGGTATCGTCACATAGAATTTCTATTGTTTGATTGGGTTAAGTAGGTCTCCTCTCAGAACGAATGGAATCGTCGAAACGAAAACGCCCCAAAACTTTAATGAACTGGACGGCAATAAAAAATCCTACTATAATGCTAGTGGCTCGAAGATGTCGTAGACATATAAGAACGCATTAGAAAGCAGGACCAGGGAGGGTAAAAATGGCTAAATGGTAAAAATGTCAATTTCCATTTGTACAGGGGTGTCCAAATCAAAGTTACTCCAGTTTTGGTAAAAAATACGTTGTCATCTAGCTTAAATATGCGTCAAAATAAGGAAAGTTCGTAGCTCTGCAATGAATAGTTATCATGCTATGCGACAAATAGGTCATAGCGCACATAACTCAATTGGTGTTGACCTTCTTTGACCCTTATCTCCGTAAGTAAACATTCATCCATAATCAAACTATACTTTTGTGAGTCCTCTTTTTCCTCGATAATTTGCAATAATCAGATTAACTTTAAGGTTGACCCCTGTACAAATTGAGATGACCTTTTTCTACCATTAGTCATTTTCACCCTATAACTCCAAACTAATGGTCCTATGCGGTACAAACTATACATTTTTGGAATCCTTATGACTAGATGGACAATATGGCAATCATTTCAACTTGATTGGAGCATTTTAAAAGTTTGACCCCGTGTAACCTTAAATTGGCCCCTGTTGAAAAAGGTGATACCACAATTTGAGATTACTAACTACAAAGCATTCATAGAAGGTCCATACTAACTGCCAAAGGTGTTAAACCTTTTCTGGGGGGTAAACGAACTCCTTAAATAAGGCCCATATGATATTTAGCTCCCCCTCTAAATAAATTAACTCATATGTTAGGGTGCCACATACGTGTGCATGATACAGGTTAAGCTGAATGGCATAGAAAAATATTTAGACTGTCGGTCAATAAGGCAGCCAAAATATTCAATCAAGTTTAGAAAAACGTTCCCAAATTATTGGGTTTAACTAAAAACAAAATTGAACCCTTAATATGCATACACGTGTACACTTTATGTACCAGGCACATGAACATTTTGGATGATAATAGTGCCATAATTATGAAACAAATTATAAAGCAATAGGTGATCAGTTTTTGAAGAATACAAATAATTTACAGAAATAAAATGCGCGGAAAGCCCTGTTAAATGTCTATAGTAATTCCGTAAGGATACAAAGTAGTGGAGGATCTCAATTGGAAACAAAAAACAATCAGTATTGGAAAACATTTAAATGGTCGGAAAGCAAGAAAACTCATATTTTGGCAAAAACGGTTATAAAATCTCATCAAATCTCACACTTCCTATATGCTGGGAACTCACTATATATCAAAAAGGTCATTGCACTGCAGATAAGTTTCTTTGGGGTTCAAACTATGAGAAAGTTAAAAGAGAAACCAATATGAGGTATGTGGAATATGGTGGTTGGAATATGCCTAATTTGGAATATCAAATTTGTGCTCTTAATATAAAATAGACATCTGGAATATCAGAACAATGGTGTATTAGGAAAAGAATCGTAGAGCATTGGTTTGATCCCTTAGGAGACTTGCATTTCTTTCTTGAACTAAATTGTAAATATGAAAATGTGGTAGACATTATTAGTGGTCAAATACTATTTTTATAAGTGTCTATTAAAATCATGTTTTAATCTGCAAAATAAGTGTAAAATAATATCTCCAACAATGCTATTTTATGGGGTAATGAACTACGTCTATGATAAGACGCAATAGCCGAGTTCTGTTCGTTAGAATGAATACAAGCTGGATGGATGATTTTATTTGAATGGACATTCGCATTGGAACAGAATTTCCCAATTTAGGCGAATTGGTGTATATATTAAATGTTGTATAACTTGTTTTTAACTTACCGAGTTGATTAAGGTACGTCATGCAATTCCAACCAGTCGTAAAGAAAAGAATAAGGAATTCGAGCCATGCGTTGGCTTTGAACAAAAGTAATCATCATATTTTATTAGTTTTGAGATAAGCTGTATATATTTAGGCTCAATTCGCAAGACATCTATAGATTGTGAATTTAACAACAAAAGCCTTTCTGCATTAGTTACTGAGAGCTAAATTAAGACGGAAAAAATTGCGATAACTTTTTTTATGTTAAAACAGAGAGATAGTAGAGTTCAAAACAATACTTCCAATTCATTCTTTTATATAATTCATTACCTGTAAGAGGAATCTCTTCGAATTAACTTTTCTGGAACGGAGGAATGTTAACTTTTGTAAATATACTGAAGAGGGGCGGCGCCGGGGTAAATCATATGAGGGGCGAAACGTCATGGGGGGGGGGGCGCGAAACAGTACAAAATGTAATCATTGTTGGTTAAAAAACCCTATTTTGGCAAGTTATTAGTAAAACCCCTTGTTGTCCTAAATTTGAAAACTCTCGGGTGGGGGGGGGGGGGGGAGCGGCCGCACCTCCCTGTCACCCCCCTGGCGCCGCCCCTGTACTGAAGAGAATGACCACTTTGTATTGGTATACAATATATTATTTTGAAATCAGTTCGTTATTATTCCTTGATGGAATCTTCTTGGAAGAAGTTAGAAAAGAGGGTGGCTCCCCCTCCTGGAACATCGAGAAAAGAAAACGAAAGAAACAATGCCATTTTTTTAAAAACGTTCTGAATATTTTTTGCATCATATTCGGTCCATAAATGAAGAAGGAAATAATTAATGTTGAAACCACGCAATTTTTCCTGTTTTCTACTTGTTTCAATATTAGAGATAAAAATTAGTCACAACTGCAGGGAAAAAAAACAAGGAAAACACAAAGAAGCGAGAGATACTTAAAATACATGAAATTTTGTGGAACGTACTCAAAACGTACTCGATTTTTAAAGCAATTATTAGCACCACCCTTTTGAAGAGCGCCCCCAATTTTCAAAATTTTGATTATTTTTGCACAGTTACGTTGGTTAATTTGTCTAGGGAAACTATACCTGCGAACGAGAATGCTTAAAAAAATAAGTATTTTATCACAAACTAAGCGATTTTGTAATCCTAGAATTGGGATCCCAGATTGGACCTAAACGGCAGAGACTGGAAATGATACGTTTATGTCCGTTCATGAAGAAAATATGAAATAGTGCACGAGAAGAAAATAACCTTAACTTGACTGCCCGAACGATTATAAAAAAACAAATAATGGATGAGCCGTGTAGGACCCGTACTGGCGCTATTTCCCGGCTATTTCACATTGGAGGCCGTTTCCAACAGCCGGAATTATTATCGTAGGACACCCCGATAATAATTATTCTAGTACAAAAAATTCCTTCGTTTGTTGACAATAGACATTTTCGAGCTTAAACCATTCACACGTATAGATTACTAGCCACGTTAACAATGCAACCCTGTAAAAATCTCCAAATTTTTAAAAAATTGGGGGCGCCCTTCAAAAAAATGTGCTAAATATTGACTTAAGTTAAATACTTAAATAGAGTGTCACCCGATATTGAGAATTGTTAAGGAAATATGATGAAATATAAAGATAAGAAAAAATGAATAGTTTTACAGTGATGTGTCATCACTTAGAAGATCTCGTATTCAATTTGCTTAGTCAAAAGGTTATAGAACATAATGTATCTGTATTAGTCTCATGGTTTACTGGAATTGAGGCATGCCGATCTAATTTTTGGAATGATTGTTTCTTAGCTTAGTTCTCTAAGGTAAATTGAAAAGGATAAATAGCATTTTAATAGCCCACTATTTTCCTGCACTTAATTATGGACTAACGGTAATTCGGATATTGGGAAATATGCTATTGGGCTTTTTAACATGCATTTTTAAGTCCCTTGAAAGAAAGAGGCACTCATATAGGGCAACCAGATCAGGACATTCTAGTCTATAATTGACTTTGCATACATAAAATCATGAATATCTAGCCAAGCACGAGGAAAGGGAAATCAGTAGTAAAGAACATGTCAGTCTTTGGGCTGCTCAAACAGTATTTTCTGGTTTTGCAGAACGATAGGCTAGTAGCAAACTTATACTCACCTTTGAATTTCAGTGATAAATGTTGTATTTTGGTAGCCATTTTGTAAATTTTTGATCCCTTTGCACTCAAAGCCAGAAAGTTACCTGGCATACCAAAATATAAGTCTAGAAAGTTGTATCAAACACCTATACTGAAACAGGTAGTGAAGTGACTTTTTACAATCCGGTTTAGTCCTATACAATAGGTCTATGGTATTTTAGGGACCATTTTGAATTTGATCAACATTTACTCATTGGGCTACAACTTAAGCTGAGAATAATATACTCACTTTCATGAGACAGTATGTTTAATAACAGACTTATTGTGGGATTGTACGCCTAAAATTAAGTTGTTAAGTTTTGTATGATATTTTGGCGGCCATCTTGAATTTGGTCCAATTTTACCCCTTGAGGCTGGATTTTATGATTAATAATTAGTGTTAATTATATTCAGTTGCAAAAGTCTGTATAGGAGAGTAAGTTTAATGTCTGTTAACTGTGGAAAATTACGAATTTATATCTTTTGACATCATTTTAATGGTATTTAAGCGGCCATTTTGAATTTCTTGAATTTTGACCCCTTTGCACTCAAAATACAGCAAAGCAACCGGCATTTTCGTGATCAGCATAAAAAATTTGTCTATAAACAATGTTTCAAATGCTTCTACTAAAAATGCCTCATGAAGTTTCTTTTCATCAATTTCGTCTTGTCTAATGCTATGTTGGGACGTTTCCATTGTTTTCTGAACATAATTTTTCTGATTTTCCATTTCCTCATTGGCATCATGCAATTTGCATCATGCAATTGAAGACGGGGCTGCCTGAACCTTCCCAGTATGCCCCGCGCGACTTTCCGAAGAGCAATGGCCAGTCAGCCCTCCTGCTGAGAGGGTGATTATCGCATTACCTTAAACCGGTAATGGGATCATGGTGGCATTTAATAACAAAAGGCGGCAACGTGATATGGTCTTTGAAACTACAATCTTGTTCATAAATCCTTGAAACACTTGTTAATATGGCATTCCCTTGCAAGACCGAACTGTTCGAAGACCGAACTAATTACCTCATCGATAAGTTCCATTCATAAGGATTTAGATTAAGTCGCAATTACCTATTGATAGTTCAGATAAGAGGAGACCGCGATCTCATCCGATGTACCGCATCTCATCACGTGTTTGTCAATCAATATGGTGTCAGTCAGTCATGATTTACAGGCTTTTTATTTGTTTTGATGAAGTTGATGAGAGTGAAATTTCCTCACCAATAATTTTTTTTTCATTTCTTTTCGAACTGAATGGGAAATGTATTCTTTCTTTTTTTGGAGTGGGTAGGGGAGGGTGTTATTTCTTCCTTTTTTTGGACGATATGAGTTTTCTTTTTTGGTGGAAGAGGATTTTTTTCTTTTGTTTTTGGAAAGGAGGGAGAGGTTTTCTTTTGTTTTGGGGTATAGGGAGACGGGTTTCCGGTAGTCGGGTCATTATTTCCAATCATTCAGCTTCTCCATTCAGTCAGTGTCGAATAAGAGTAGGGTGGAAACCCCTGACTGTTCCCAATCCGCCCCAGCCTCAAATAGCGGGCCATGTTAGGAGCGTCCGTATCATGGATACACGCGGCCCCGGATCAGCACACTAGTTGAATAAATCCTGACACCACCACAAACCATTACCAATGACTTGTGGATACGATAAGAAGAAGAAGCTTCTCCATCAGCGCTTTCTACGTATTTATTCCGCACATTTTCATACACTTTCGGGACAGAAAGCCGGTGAATTTCCTGCTGTTTAGACTCCTCCTTTAAATCTTTCTCACATCAGGCGGCGCGTGGTTGTGCGCTATCCGTGAACTCACTTCTCCACCACCCCCGTCTCCGATGCCGACATCTCAGGTAGTCTTCCCTTCACTTCCTTATCTTTCATGTAAACATGCTCGTCGAAAACATGAACCGAAGCCAATCAGCGCATCGCCTGTACCTGCGCAATTACGAACATTAACCAATCACAATTAAGCACCTATGGACCGTAACACTCACACGGCGGCAACGTCAGTGATATAGCGGCACCGTCAGATGCCGCTTTACACCCGCCGAATTCAATAGGCAATTAGCAAGTCTCTTAAATCCACTTAAAAGGATAATCCCTGGGGATTATACTTCGGTCTTCTTACGTTCGGTCTTGCAGAGGGTCACCGTTAATATTGGCAGCTAAGCAAGAGATATAGCCTCATATAAGGCTTGAAACGCATTGTAAGGGAACGTTCATTATTTCTACCGGAGGGGGGGGGGGGGCGGATCAAACGGGGGGGGGGGGGGGGGGGGGGTCATAACTTTTTAAGATATTAAAAGGGGTGTTACCACTTTTTCAAGAAAATTAAAGGGGGTCATAACTTTTTATAACAATATTTCAAACCAAAATTTTATTTGATTAAAATTTCATTGTCCTCCTAAATATCAATGTTGAAAACCTAAAAGATTTTTTACCAAAACAAATTATACAAGTTATTATTTTACTATTCGAATCCCATGCAAAATTATGTATGTATAAAATTGGCTTCTAAATGACTCAGGACAACGTTTCTTTCAATTTGGTTTGGTAGGCCAAGCTTGGAACTTTTGTACTTCAATCTCAAAAGAAAACAAATAGTGAGAAAAGTACATGTTCCAGAGTTGCACAAAAAAGACCTGGAGATGTATACAAATCATAAAAATTTGTAATACAAAACAAGTGAATAAATACAAATTATACTTGATATAATAATGTAAATGAAAGAAAAGGCCTAGCCTTTTACACTTTTTGGGCTTTCATTACAATTTGGTAATAATATCTATGATGAAAGGCTATCTGACATACACATAGCAGTCCAATGCAAGGTAATGTATGGCTATTAAAAAAGAACCCTTCTTTTCATGTTCTGTAATATCTGAAATTCAGATTGGGATGGGAAAACTGAAACAATGTAATTTTCTAGTGCATAGAGTATGGCCTAAAAGCTACTTTTCCATCTCAATCCAAAATGCAGTCACGAATGTACATGTACAGAACACAAATAGATTTTTTTTTTTTTTCAAACAGCCATATAATTTTATATAAACAATTTGCAAAGTCTGAAAAATTTTAGCACCAAAATACAGATGGCAATAATAATAGTGCATTGAAATGGTTTGGATGGTTGGTTAGTCTTAGTGTACAAACTTCTTTGCAAGTTTGTAAACATGTTTCACACCCATTTATTCCTAACATACAAATGGGGCCATTCAAATTTTCCTGATATGTTGGAAAGCAGTGATTACATCAAACAATAATTTTAACATACACAAAATGCATGAAAATTGAAATAATGCACCAAACCTGGCATGGCTATGAAACGAAACTCTGATGGCTATTGCTGGACATGACCTTTGACACATATGTTACTTCACATGTCTACTATCTTGTGGGTACTAGGCTTTTTTAATATCCCTGTTACTTGCAAAAAATGGTCATCAAGAGCATTATATTTCTTGCAAATATTAATAATTTGTTGGACGGAATCGAACACACGCGAGCGTGGATTGCGTGAACCAGGATGAACATCGCACCCCGTTTTGCGACGCGTAATTGGTCGAAGAATGCGCCGAACCTTCGCGTAGCTTGTTGCGATTACAGGAGGTGTGCGTATCTCCTGTCCAAGTAATTTTTAATCCCATTACAATTTGGTGATCCACAACCTCTTCCATCAAATTCAAAAACAATTATTGATGGTGTGATTGTTAAATGTTGGCCTATGGAAGTATAATTTTCCCTCTGCCAATTGCACATTTGATTCATAATACCACTGTTACAACTGAGAAAAAAAATTCCATTAAAATTAACAATGATGTATTTAGTATGTTAAAGGTGCATTTCGTGATTCCAGCGGTTTATTGCCATTTGGTCTAATCCAGTTTGGTCTAATAGCCATTTGGTCTAACTTCAATTCGTCTAAGTCCATAATGTCTAATACCAATTTGCCTAATAACCATTTAGTCTAACATCCAATTTATCTAACAACCAGAATGTCTAATATCCATTTGGTCTAATACCCATTTGGTCTAATACCCATTTGGTCTAATACCATTTGGTCTAATAACCACAAACAGTATTTGGTCTAATTACCAAATGGTCTAATATCCATCTAGTCTAATATCCATTAAGTCTAATATCCATTTGGTCTAATACCCAATTGGTCTAATAGACATCTGGTCTAATATCCATCTGGTCTAATACCCATTTGGTCTAATACCCATTTGGTCTAATATCCATTTGGTCTAATATCCATTTGGTCTAATATCCATCTGGTCTAATATCCATTTGGTCTAATGTCCACCTGGTCTAATACAGGGTGAGTCAAAAAACTTGACCCTGATTGTGTCCGCCATTTTGAATTTTTACGTAAAATATAACTAACTTGTGTGGTATCATCTGAAAGCTTTGTTCATTAAATTTAATTTGCTGCAATGATCATTCACATCAGTTAGGTATAGACCAAGCTACAGTAGTTTGAATCAAGCAGTCGGTTTTGCGCTCTGTCCACGGATTCACATTAAAATTAACGGCATTCAGCGATGGAATTCAGTGTCCAGGAGAAAATGGGGCTATTTATTGAATGCAGAATAAATGTGATGCTATTTTATCACACAAAAGTCAGTCACAATTTGCCATCGTTGCCCTCTTAATGTTTCTATGTCCTCATCATTCATAAAAATCATTTGAAAAATAAGTAACTTGATACATGCATCAGTTTCTGGAGGAGTTGAATGAATCATATGAAGGGACAGACATCGGTGACAACCTTTTTAGGTGTAAAGTATTGTCTATATTTGTAGACTAAATATGCCACATCTTGAAAAAAAGTGTTAACAAACAAAACTTACCATTATCACTGGCCTTTACACCGTTAAGATATCACTTTATTTGACATATAAATTGACATACCCTTATCATCATTTTGGGGAGTCATTTGCCTACTTGGCCGCCGTACATTCAAATGGAATCCGTGGATGGGGGGAAATATGACTACTTGATTCAAAAGGCTGTAGCTCGGTCTATACTCAACCGATTGGAATTGATTGGAATTATCTTTGCAGGAAATTAAAGATAACAAAATAGGCTTTCCGATGATACCACACATGTTAGATATTTGTTATTTAAAAATTCAAAATGGCGGACGCAACCAGGGTCAGGTTTTTTTTTCTTCACACTTTTCTACTTGGTCTAATACCCATTTGGTTTAATATCCATTTGAATGTTAAACCCCAAATAATTGATCTTAAACATTGATTTATAATATTGAAAAACCAATATGTGCCAATTGCATGTATCATTATGCCATCCTCAACGCTGGTGTAAAACGCATAATTGCATAAGCTGCATAAGTGTATAATCTGCATAAGTGCATAAGCTGCATAAGTGCATAATCTGCATAAGCTGCATAAGTGCATAATCTGCATAAGCTGCATAATCTGCATAAGCTGCATAAGTGCATAAGCTGCATAAGTGTATAAGCTGCATAAGTGCATAATCTGCATAAGCTGCATAAGTGCATAATCTGCATAAGTGCATAAGCTGCATAAGTGTATAATCTGCATAAGCTGCATAAGTGCATAAGTGCATAATCTGCATAAGCTGCATAAGTGCATAAGCTGCATAAGTGCATAATCTGCATAAGTGGATAATCTGCATAAGTGCATAATCTGCATAAGTGCATAAGTGCATAAGTGCATAAGCTGATAAGTAAAATAAAGTAAGAACACGTTGGAAGGTTCCCGGATGCTTTCTGGGTGGTTCGCGGTGTTTTCGGTTCCTAGGGTTTCAAGGGTTGATGAGCATTGCCTGGACCCCGATTCAGTTTGGTTCAAAATGGTCAATAATGATTTTTGAACAAAAGTGGTCACTTTGGATGGTTTCCAGATTGTTTGTGGATGGTTCTCGGCTCCTTTGTGTTTCAGTGGTTGATGAGTATTGCCTAAACCCCCAAATTGGCTATTTATGTCTAAAGTGGTCAAAATAATGATAGTTCCCTGTGTTTTCGGCTCCTTTGTGTGTCATTGGTTGTTTACCACATTCGCTGGGACCCACTAGTTGCTCAGGAAATGATCAAATTAGTTTATTATTAAAGAAAGGTGGACACTTTAGATGGTTTGCCGGATGGTTTTTGGGTGGTTCCCGGTTTTTTACCTCTTTGTGTTTCACCCCTTTTACCCCTTTGTGATAAGCATTGCTTCAAGTCCGATTAAGCTATTTTGTCAAGATAAAGCTTTTAAAACAAAAAGTGGACAGTTGGATGTTTCCCAGATGGTTTCTGGATGGTTCTCGGCTGCTTGTTTTTTCAGTGTTTGATTACAATTGCCTGGACCCAAAATATCAGAACGTTGATAAATCGTCAAAATTAGGATTTTTTAAACAATGAACTGTGTTAAAATGATCATCTAGTTGACACGGAATAGTCTAGACATGGACCGGGGGGATGTGCGACCGAGAATGGTACTATCTTCTGCCCCTTCATGGGTCTTTTTTTCTCTGAAAATATGGTATATGAAAGGTTTGAATATTTCTGTTACAAGTATATCTGGTCAATCAGGTAGAAATAATGCAAACCACAAGTGCGAAAAAGGTACCGCCAGAATGGCTCAAATACTTAATACAAAAATACAACAATATTGGTCTGCTTATTATTAATGATTAGTTCTGGAAACAATGTAATTGTTTACCACAATAAATATTAATCATATCGGATTTCCAATCAACCGGGTGATGGAGATAAGCCCAGGAGCTCAGCACGGAAAAATAGAAAGGGTCTTCTAAACAAGCATTACACAGGGGGTCAATTTTTATATAAATTCAATTTTTAGTAAAAACATGGGTCACATGGATCAAATCACTAAAATCATGATATGGGCCCTATACTGGGTAGTAGAACGTGTAAAACACACAACTTGGCAGAGAGCAGCAATGAGCAAACCATACTTCTATACCTTTTATGTATATTTTATTTTATCAACCTTCCCTCCAACTCCATTTCCTCATTTCAAAATGTCGGTTCCGATTATTTCAACATTTTTTTCATTTACTTATATTCTGATATAATGTGTCCACTTTGCGTAAAGTCATTTAGTTTGACCATTTTGAAACCAAAACAGTAGAAATTCGACCTTGGCAAAGGCCTCATCAACAAAAAAATCCAAAGTGTTCACTTTTGTTTTTTAACAATTTTGAACTTAAATAGTAGCAGATTCGGGGTCGAAGGCAATGCTCATCAACCAAATAAACAGGAAACCATTCGGGAACCATCCAAAGTGCCATTTCTGTTTAAAATCATTATTTTGAGCTTATTAAACCGAAATAGACGATTTGGAGACGAAAACCATTTTAGAAACCATCCGGGAACCTTCCAAACGTTTAAATTTCATTCTTGGGACCATATTGAACCGAAGTAGTTGCATTGGGTCCAGGCAATGCTAGCTAATGCTCTTCATCATACATCTGTTGAAACAAACAAAAAGAAGCCGCCCGGTAACCACCTAAAGTGTCCATTTTTGTTTAAAAAGCATTATTTTGACCATTTTTTGACTAATGGCCGATTTGGGTTCTAGGTAATGCTCAAAAACCATAAAAATGAGCCGCGAACCATCCAAAAACCACCACTATGAGTTAGTAAATCTCAATTCCCTTGGCACAGTTCAGTAGCTTTCATTCACCAATGTATTTAGAAAATTTTGGGTATGATATATGATACCCAGATCACACAATTTCAGTTTCATGTTCCATGTTATATACAAGTACACCCACTGGAAGGTTCCTTTGGTAGATGAGTATATTGCAACTCATAGTGCACCTGGCTTAAAAAGTCATTTTCCCATGTTGAACCGAATTAGTAGCTGAATCGGGGGACGTTGAGGCAATGCAGGTCAGAAATGCAGGCAATGCAAGCAAACAATCCGGGAACCATCAAAGGTCCGCTTTGTTTAAAAATCCTTATTTGACCATATTGAACCAAAATAACCGAATATGGTCTAGGTAATGCTTATCAACAATTGAAATATACAAAGGAGCCGAAAACACCGGGAACCACTTGTTTTAAGATTATTTTGAAATGGCCGATTTCAGTTCCAAGATGCTCAACATCTGATTTGGGGGGGGGGGGGTTTTTTTTTTGGGGGGGAAAAAATGAGCCGCGAACCATAAAGGAAATCTCTAAGGGAACCATGCAAAAGTCCACTTTTGATTAAAAAATCATTATTTTCGACCATTTAAACAAATTAAGTAGTTCCCGAAAACACCAGGAACCGTCTAGAAACAATCCAAAGTGTTATGCTGATTATGCAGCTTATGCATCTTATGCATCTTATGCAGCTATGCATCTTATGCACTTATGCACCTTATGCACTTATGCATCTTATGCAGATTATGCAGCTTATGCATCTTATGCAGATTATGCAGCTTATGTACTTATGCAGATTATGCAGATTATGCAGCTTATGCAGATTATGCACTTATGCAGCTTATGCAGATTATGCAGCTTATGCATCTTATGCAGCTTATGCAGATTATGCAGCTTATGCATCTTATGCAGATTATGCAGCTTATGCAGCGTATGCACTTATGCACCTATCCAATTATGCAGCTTATGCAGCGTATGCACTTATGCACCTATCCAATTATGCAGCTTATGTACTTATACAGCTTATGCACTTATGCAGCCAGTGGCGTAACGGGCCTACCCGCTCTGAGGGGGCAAATTTCCCAATTTTGGGAAATTTTCCCTCTTAGGGGGGTCAAAAGGCCAATTTTTTCCGGTCAGAGGGCTAAAAAACGGCTGATTTTGCATGATTTTTGCAAATTTTTTTCCCGGCCAAAGTCGTCAGGGGGGCAACCTGCCCCCTGCCCCCCCCGCCTGTTACGCCACTGTATGCAGCTTATGCAGATTATGCAGCTTATGCAATTACGCGTTTTACACCAGCCGCATCCTCAACATCATAATCATTTCTGCTGCAGAGCAATAAACATAAACATAGTGTCTTAGAGGCACACTGTGCAGAATAATTTCAAAATGTACCCAACATTCGACTTTGACGGCATACCGTTTTTTCGCTAAAACGACCGGGAAGGATGAGAAAACGATTACCGGAAGCTTTCTACGAAAGTTTTTGCATTAATTTTAGCGCACCGGAGGAAAGTTCACTAGGGGATGGCAACCCCCGCAAGACGAGGGTTAAGAAACATATATCTGAACATATGTGGTACCAACGGAAAGCTTATTTTATTAGGCGTGATTTGCTCTAAAGATCATTCACACAGTTATAGTCCGAGCTTCGGTTTTTAAAATCAAGTAGTCGGTTTTACACTTTGTCCACGGATTCACATTACATTTTAGTGTGGCAGCAAATCAATATCCAGAAGGAAATCGGGCTATTTATTGAGTGTGATGGTATTTACCCCCCCCCCCTCCCCAATGCAGTCAAATGTACTGGGGAGCAAAAGTGACTTAGTAAATTAGTTAATAAGATAAGCTTTCTGTTGATACCCCATATGTTGAGATAGATACATGTTTCTAAAAGATATGATGGTGTACTCAAATAGGGACCATTTTTTCTGACTCACCAGTACAAAATAAAGTTACGTAAGACGTCTGAATTTCACATTGGTCCCATTTTTGCATTGTGCTCTATGGGAAGGCAAGTAGGTCCTCCTACGGTAAGATACCCTTACAAAACACCCCAAGGATCAAAAATGATACAAGAGAAGCAACTATACCAACTTGATGTGGGAACAAGACAAACTAAAACTAAAATCGACCCCATAACACCATAACAGCAATACAAGAATATAAAACCACGACAAAGAAACACAAAATGACATTGATGAAACAAACGCAACGTTCGATGACCAAATGTAGTCATTTTCCAAAGCCTATCCATTTATAGAAGAAGAAGGTCCCTCTTGACATTAAAAAACCCCCTTACTTACTGATGGAAGTGGGGTATTGGCATATGAAAAAGAGAGAGAAACAGATTTATTCATTATTTAAATCATGCTTTAAAAAACACGGTCAAAATACACTTATTTTTTCTCTTTCTTATAATTTCTATTAAATTGATCGACTTTTTCTTGTTCTTTCCAAAAAAAAAATCTTGCTCATCTGATTCAAGACATAAAGTATCATAGATATAAATATTAGATCAAATGGACATTAGACCATATGAACATTAGACCAATGGATATTAGACCAAATGGGGTTTAGACCAAATGGATGTTAGACCAGATGGATATTAGACCAAATGGGGTTTAGACCAACTGGGATAATGCCAGATGGATATTAGACCAAATGGGGTTTAGACCAAATGGATATAATGCCAGATGGATATTAGACCAAATGAACATATTAGACCAGATGGGTATTAGACCAATCGGCATTAGACCAATTCGGTTATAGACGATATTGATATTAGACGATATGAATTTTAGACCAGATGAATATTAGACTACATGGCATTTAGACTAAATGGCTTTTAATCCTAATGGTCTTAGAACTAAATGGTCTAGACCATTTGTGAGTTCGACAAAATGGACCGCGTTAGACAAAATGGCCATTAGACGCAAGTGGGTTAAGACCAATGGCAATTAACCAGTCCATCAACTTCTTCTTTGTATTCATGGTTCACTAGATATCGGTGAGAAAGTTTATTCACAAACTTGAGTTGTTTATTGTTTTAAAGGGATAGCAGCGAAGCGATTTTCTGATCCGAACATCGGACAAAAATCATCAAAATTCCTTTTTTGGTATTTTTGTAACTGGTATGGATGTGTACATAACCTGCAAGTGGTTGGCTGAAATTGTGTATAAGACAAGCAGAGTACTTTATCTGATTCTGTAAGATTCTATACGTGCGTATAAACATTTCAACTTGGAGATCTAAAAAGCTTTCCCTGTGAAATCCCAGATTTATAAGGTAATATTGGTGCACATGACCTTGGACAGTTTGACTTCTGTTATGACGTCTCGTAGATGTCAAAGTTCAGAAATTACCTTCAAACACAAAATAAATGGCCTTGTGCCAGTTGATCTGAATTTTATATAAATAAAAAGATTTTCATGATTTATAAGTGGTTCAAAAATTGGGATGTCCCAAAGACATTATCTATACAATTCAAAACTACACTTAAACCAATTCTAATCTTGAGTCTCATTGTCTCCACTTAAAAGTAGCGTTGCAGTTCATTCAACGATAATATGTCCTGACAGCATGAGGACTCCCAAAATGACAGCATGCAAAGTCACGCTTGATTGCCAATCAGGACTACAAACTGGCTTATAAAGACATTATTAAATTGCACGACGAATGTATACCATTAAGGAACCTATAAGGTTAATAAAACTAAGACAGTACCTCATTCACCATGGATAACTAAAGGTCTTTTAAAAAGGCTAACAAAAACAAAAATAAGTTGTATAAGCAGTATTTAAATGTCCGAGGGACCAAACGATTACAAAAGTGCAAAAACAACCGAAATAAATTAACCGTTTATTCGTAAATCCACGTTGTTATTACTATAACAGTTTCCATTGCTCAAGAAATAATATGCAAACAACGTGGAAAACTATCAATGCCATTAATTGCGTGGCAAAAATAAAAGAACGTCAAACCAAATTCAGAAGTGGAAACTGGTAATGTAATAACTATCCAAAAAGTATTTCTTCGAGGTTTAACAATTTTTTTGTTAATATAGGACCAAAAACGTGCTTCACAAATACAAACACTACTGGCAAAAATTTACTTTGATATCTTAAAGGAAACAACTTCAAAAAAGTTTTGTCTAATTGTCACCATAGTGAGGAAGAAATAATAAAAAATTGTTAATAATTGATGTTAAAAGAGCCTACGGCCATGATGACATCGGTAACATGATTATCCAAAGGGTCATTCGAGAGATAGCCAATCCCTTGGCATGATATTTAACACATCAATCTTAACAGGCATAGTCCCAACAATCTTAAAATTGCCAACGTTGTTCCAATATATAAAAAGGAGGCCCCAGATGTTTTTCTAACTATCGACAGTGTCTGTACTTCCTGATTACCAAAATTTGGGAAAGATTAGTCTTTAATCGGTGCATGATCTAATTGATAAAAATTACAAATATTAACAAAAGCAATTGGGCTTTCGTCCAAAACACTCAACTATATGGAATTTTGGAATTAGTAGATAAAGTGTTGAATGTTTGTAGAAAAACATGAACAAAACACTTGGTATTATTTCTAGATCTATCGAAGCATCGACACCATGAGACATGATATATTATTATACAAATTGGAATTATGGATTCAGGGGGTCGTTTTTAAATGTTTAGGAGTTACCTAAGCAATCGGAAAACAATATGTTTTCTTATTATTCAGTAACTTCGACTTAAAGAGATTAAATGTGGCGTCCAGCCAGGGTTCAATCTTGGGTCCTTTACTATTCCATTACTTTATGTTTGATATAACTGGTACTTCATCGGTTGTTAGATTTAAGTATTCGCTGATGACACTACTATTTTGGACTCTTACTCAAATTCGTGATATTAAAATGGACTTAATTAATTAATGAATTTAGAAGAAGTAGTAACGTTTTTTAAAGCAAATAAACTGTCTGGTCAATTTAGAAAACAAATTATATGATATTAGGCCCACGCCCCACGGAACTTCAAAATACACAGACGGTATACAACACTACGTACTGATAACAGTCAATTCCCATTTAAATCGACAAGACGATAATTCTAGAGTGGTTAATGTCACCACTCGATAGTATAAACCTTGAAAGAGTCGTCGTAATACAAAATTTATCGGTGTCATCATTGATGAAAATCTAACATGGAAGGACCATAGTGATGTCCTATCAAAGGATAATATTAGAAATATGGGTGCTATGCTATTTAATAACTCAAGCATTTTGTACCAAATCGTATTATTATATACTTTGTACTGTACCTTGTATTGCCGTATATTAATTACGGTATATTGATATGGAGAAGGAAACGCCCCTTCTATATCTTTGAAATAAAGATCTTTAAACTTCAAAAGTGGGCACTGAGAATTATTTCAAATAGTTCACTACTCGATGCCCATTCCAGGCCCACGTTTCCTTACGATAATGAATAAATGTGTTGGGAACCCCTGTTAAACTTAATTTGGGTGTATTTATGTTTAAACATTTCATAATCATAGCTACGGGAATTATGACAAATATTGTAAAACTCTGAGTGCAAGATTACAATACAAGAAATGCCCAAAATGATTGTATCATCAAAAACAAAGAAACATTCTCTCAAAGGTCGGTGAGAACTAATGGTCCAGCTTTATGGGAATTCTGCTAGAAACAACATAAAAGAAGCCACTATCCGTCAACAACATTTACGGAATACAGTGAAAGAATACCTACTTTCACGTCATGAAAACGAGTAATTGGGGGGCACGTCACTTGTGTTGTGATGTCATGTTTGTCAGTCTGCGTCATTTTATGGGTTTTTGTTGGTAACTTAATTTGCTCGGGGTAGTCTCTATCGGGCCTCATTTGGCCTTTTGACTGCCTCCTCCCTGTCACTGTCTTTATTTGTTAAATTTTGCTATGTGTTGGAAATAAACTTGATATGATATGATATGATTTAAGCCTTGGGTAAATTCATTGGAATCTTCCAGTCCTGAAGTTAACTTTTGTACAGCAGTTCAAGGACGACGGGGGCTTTCCCTCGACGACGCTAATGTTCCACAATAATAAAAACCAGGTAATATACCACCATCAGTCTGTCGCTATGTCCTCATATAGGACCACAAATTGGAATCCCTTTTTGATTCCGAAAACTGAAGCTCTTTGGCTTAAAAGACGACAGCAGACAATTTAGCTATCAAGCTCCGGCGGCATCCAAAATATTAAATCCTGGCACTAGATGTAGAACTCAAATCTACCATTATTGTAGAGTAAAACTAGCTATAATTATACTATATAGCTCCAGAGCTCTAGTTTAGCTCCTGATTTCAACTGCTGGCCCTGTCCTTCAGTCACAAGTACTATTTAACTTCCCACACCTAGATTTCCCTTTCTAACAATAATCATTACATCATCATCATGCATAAACATAACCTGAATCACATCACTTTCCATATATAACTCTATGGGGAAATTCCCTGATCTTACAATGTTTTGATCTCAAAAGCATAAACAAGTTGACTCAGTTTCTAAGTTTAGCATTCTTGGGGAATTCCCCATTTCCCTTATTGTGCAATCTATCTAACAGGTGCATTTTGCATAAACAACTCTAGGGGATCCCCTTTTCTCTCTTTTATAGTAAACAAAGTACTTTTCCCGTGAGAAATCTTTTCTCAAATAAAATTGAGAAAATAATATTTTTAAAAGTTTAATCAGAAAAATGGAGGCTATATAACACTTCAAACACAAGCATTATTGATCTTTGTTTATTTTGTACCGGGGTAGACCACAATCAGCTCTTTAGTGTAGATTTTTGAGACGCCATCGCTGTATGGCTATTTGCGGGAGATGGTATGACAAATTTCCTCAAATACTTCAATTTTTCACTATTTGGTGTTTTTGTTCCTACATTAAAGTAGTTATATGGAATTGTGCATAATTTTTGATTTATAAGCTAGAAATATGCATTTCCATATTTTTTTTATTCTCTCGCATTATTGCTGCTTATCCCTTTAATTCCGATCTTGCGGTTTTGTGTTATCAGCAATTGCTCGTTTCCCACGGTCCCAAAGGCCACTGTGCTATAATTTCTGTCCGTTTACGGACAGAAAATACGAAATTGCGAATTTCTTACAGACGCGGCCGAATTTATACGTAAGATTTGGTACACATGGATTACTAAGGCTAACGGTTCAGATGATATAAAAAATCTCAACTTTTTTTAGGTAAGTCGGGGGGACGAGGCTGTGGATCACGAATTGCCCCTTTAAATTATCCCTGCAGGTAAGAATCTGGGTGTGGACATGTCCTGTATTGATAAGTGTATTGGAAAGGCATCAAGACTCAATGTATAAAGCCATCTCACTTGGTATGGACTTCTGCATGTTAGCAAAGGGAGAGTATGAATATAGAATCTGTATTGTGGGAAAAGGAAGAAACAAAAATTGTCCCTATTATACAATGGTTGAAGTCAAATGCCCTTTATTTAAAGGTCCATGGTCCGATCGCTAACAGACTTGTCCCCAGGGACCCCAGATTTACCAGAAGTGGTCAAAAGTAGCTTAGCTACTATTTTTCTCTTTACCCTGTGAAATCTTAGGGTTAAAGGATGTTTTGTTTGGATGTTATGAAAGAAAATATGCCACATTTTGGTCGACCAATATTAGTTTCACATAGTACTCTATGGGATTACAAAATCATGTTTTAGCTCTCACTTCAAAACGGGCTGAAATATCGGCGCAAAACTTTACAGATGAGGTTTTGGGTGAAGGCCATTCTATCAAGATGAAAAATTTAACCTTCGTGGCAAAAAGTCTAGTATCAAGTGAAATCCAGTATACATTGCAATACATAATATTATTTGTGTTTCTATAATTGCGTAGTGGTATTTCCATCCCAGCTGCAGATGTACTTCCGTCCCGGGGAGGTGGGCACTCAGATATGAAATGGATAATGGGTGTAAGGCTCGTGCTTCCAAACCCAGGGGCATTCGGTGACAGAGGACTGAAAAATAGGGGTCTTTGGGTGACAGACGGCCAAAAATAGTGGTATTCCGAGTGACAAATTTGCAAAATTTTCCAAAAAATGGTCTTTGGGTGAGATTTTTTCAAGATTTTTCTCAAAAATAGAGGCCTTTGGGTGAAAATGTTCACAATTTCCCCCCAAAGTATGGGTCTTTGGGTGACAGTGGTAAAATTTTCACAAAATATGGGGTCTTTGAGTGAAAAGGTAAATGCCATGGTAAAAGAATTGCATCTGTATTCGCTGCATAGCAATGTCATACTGGGAGCACAGGTCCCCATTTCATGGTGGCACCGTGAATACACACTTGTTTTGTAGTTGGTATAGAATGTAACTCTGTAGTCAAGGTAGTTTGTTTGTTTGTTTTATTTCTTCTTTAAAATGGGTAACTTATTCAGTGGACGATACAAGATGTCCTCTGTTCTTCCATAAGGCATAGGGTACATCCAAATATAATATCATATAATTACAAATTAAACATAAAATTTGAACAGTGTAAAAAGATAATCTTAAACTACTTAAAGTACCAATAAGTGAGAAACCAGAGCAAAATAATGTTATTTCACAGGAAGCATAATAATATCGTCGTGGGTTCTGCATACTGTCGAATCAGCGTAAATGCTAGTTCAGAGAAAACGGCGTTTGAAAGTTTGAGTTTCTTATGAATGCGTGCAATTAAATGAAATAAAAGGAAATTGCTATTTTAAGTGGTGTATGTTAAAGACAAGAATGGTTACTAATTGACGACAGTATTAAAATACTAAGAAACAACTGTTTACTTATTCAAAATGGCCACTGAATGTGATTTGACAGTTTGTCAAAACCCAAATGTTTGATTCGCTGTATTCTAAGGAGTCGAATACGTATTCGACTGCATGAAACCCGTTGATTTCTAATGTTGGTATGGTGAGATTACTATAGCTACGGGTTTTTACTATTTTAAAATGATCATGCCGATGAAGCCACGATGATAAGAATAACGATGGCGGTGATGATGGTGGCAATAACGATGAAATAAGGAAACATCGAGCTTGACGACGATAATGATGCTACTGATCGATGATTATGATGATGATGATGATGATGATAATGATTACGATGATGATGACGATGAAGATGACGATGATGACGATGATGACAATGATGACGATGACGACGACGACGATGATGATGATGATGACAATGATGACGATGACGACGACGATGATGATGATGATGATGATGGTGATGGTGATGGTGATGATGATGATGAAGACGACGACGACGACGATGACGATGACGATGTCTATTGTATTGTGTTTATGCTACAAACAGTGCAAATTTGTATACAAACGACTTCCATAAGCGGTTAAAATGGGAAACATTCACTGTTGCATTATCGTTCGTTGTAAAATACATTATAGCGCAGACTGGCCACGATGACCAACGAATTTACAACCTCTTACAAATTTGGCTCCTTAAAATTAATATCTTTAATTAGTCGCCAATGTGTTTTAACTCATTTTTGCGGAAAAAAAACATAAATTTCAGATGTAAATACGTTAGAAGGAACACAAACATTGTAGTGCAAGTTATATAAAAATTAATAAATAGTATGCATGTTGCAACACACAATAAATGTTGGCTAGAACTGTTCAAAAATTGAGCTCAGAAAATATTTAAAATGTAACTGGAATGTTTCATAACTCAAAAGGTTTTGGAGGATTAAAGTGGTCTATAAAACTTGATAACAAACATATTTTATCGTTTTCTTAAATTTCAAATTACATATATAGTTCCCATCTTTTAAAGTAATGTACACGCTTAAAATATATACCAAACTTGAAACGAATCAACTCAATAGTAAAATCTAACATAATCTAAATAATTTAGAGGGCAATAACGCTTATACAAACAACTTCCTAAAGAAAATATCAATTTGTTCCTGAATGCGATTTTTTTTTTAAATGATGTATTAGTAATTATTTAGTTTGCAGAATATCCAAGTTAACATCAAAGAAAATCAAACTTTCACAATATGTTTACCAAGTCTAATTTTGTAACACGGTTTACACCCCGAGAATTCATTATTATAAAGCAAAAGATGATTTCGATGTTGCCAGTTGATGGCTTTGGTCCTCCGTTTTCTATTGCTTCCAACATAACCTAGTATGACGTCACATTGACGTCAAAGTTCACAAGTTGACAAAATTGGTCATTTCCACAGACACACATCAGAGTATAAAATGAAAAAATGAAATTTTGCATCAAAAAAGTTAGGAATATTGGATTTTCATGCGGGTTTTGGCCCAAATGATATAGAAAATGACTAGTTTTTAATGAACATATAATTTTAGAGCCATACAGTACACAATATTAAAACAAATGAACTAATAACTAAAGGGTCATTTATAGGCGAATAATGTGCCCGAGGTCGGAAAAACTAAATAATGACGCCCATTATTTTTATTTTTTCGCCCGAGGATACATTATGAGCCCATAGATGATACTACAAAACCTTTATTTCTATTCTATTAACTAAAACAACTTGGTTTTATTTTGTTTGTTTTGCTCATTATTGCAGAATAATGGGCAGTAAACTGACCAATCAGAATGGTGCATTTTCAGTAATGGGTAGTAGAGGTAATAGAACACTCCCCACCAATCGACTTCAACGCTAACCCCGGTGACGGTGCTATCTTCACATTTGTTTCGCCAAAATGAGCAGAAGGATGGAAATAAGTACATGGAAGACTTAACGAAAGTTTTTAACGTTTTGGGCACCGGAGGAAAGTTTACCTTGGTGGTAACTCCTAGCTACTCCTCCCCTTTCGTAACACGAGGGTTAATGTCACTATGTCTCCCTAAAAGTGATAAATTTGGTTCATTTGTACAAATGTTAAAACTACAAAACTTGGATAGTTCTTTTTCATGACGCACAGACCGTACGTTTCAATTAGTACAAGTAACATAATTAAAACACAAAAATTAAAATGTGAAATAACATGACCAGTCTCTCGTGAAGAAAGGTAAATTTAAACGATTGCCTTAAATCTTGACAAACTTATTGTCGATTTTGATTACTGAAGTAGCAATTTTTGTCCCAGCGAATACGTATTCGTTCGCAATTTATCTGTGTGCTTTGAGATATTTATACACGCAAGGCTATCGAAACGTATTCGATTGTTTGTGAAACCCGTTTTATACAAATGGGTGTTATTCGACTGCGGCTGTTTTGGTTAGGAGATGTAATTTCACTTTTATTTTTGGGTACAATTAAAGAGTACATAAAAGGCAACCAGAATCAACTATTAACTCAATTTGACCAAAAAATAAGATTCGACACTATGTCGTGACCACGACGATATAAAGTGAAGAAATCATTTGAACTATAAATTTATATATTAAATAACAGGCAAGCGGAAAGTAATGAGTAGATTTGCAATAGTAAATCAATTCTCCTATGATTACATCAATATAATAGTAAATCATTCAATACAAGAGTAAAACATGAGTAATTTGGGAGGAATAATAACAATAATAAAGATAAACTTTGAAGGGTACCTGCCCAAGAGACTTAAAAACGTGTTAAAACACCCTAACGTGGGTAACAAATGCAAGAACAAAATTGAATTAAAAATACATTTCAGACAATTTAATGTTAACATATGACACCTAAAATATGCAAAAGAAAAAAATAATATTTAGACTAACAATCACTTGTTCAAATGATACCGATTTTTAAAACTGGACACACTGTCTGGAATCGGACATTTATGTTTGCAGTTATTGAATTCCACGCTTTGGCCCCCCGAAATAAGAATGAACGTCTACTATTCAGTCCTGGGTTTGAATGTAAGGGCAATATTTCCCTGAGAGCTACCACGAGTCTTGTGACTATGCCAGTATTTTATAACAGTAAAATAAGATTGAAGTGTATCTGGGACAAGACCAGATAAGCATTTGAACACGGTAAGGCACAGATTGTCTTTTCTACGTTCACCAAGAGCCTTCCGCCCAAGCTTTTCTCTGATAGGTAAGATGGGGTTCTGACAGGGACTTTATGGATGGCCCTCCCTGCCCCGGTTTTGCAGACGTTCCACCTTGTCACATAACATTTGGTTGCAATTTCCCCACACAACATCACAATAGTTTAACCTGGGAAGCACAGGGCTTTATAGATGATATTCATATCTTGAATATCATGCACATATAGAGAACACAAAACACATTTTCCCCTCCAGGTAGGAGTATTGGTGTGTATATCGTCCCTTTAACAATATATTAGAAAAGTCATAATTGTGGCGCATACTTAATATTTGTTATAGTTGTAATGGTGGTGGTGGGGGTCATAACTTTTTTCTATATCCCGGGGGGGTCATAACTTTTTCGTATCTAGGAAAAGGGGGGGGTTGTGTTTTTTTTTTTTTGTGGTCCCTCACGCCATCTCCCGACCCCCTCCGGTAGAAATAATGAACAGTCCCTAACTATAACTTTCTTTCCCCCTCCCCGCCCCCACCCCCCACCCAAGTCAGTGTTGAAAAATTGTGGGGCGAGACTGCTCCAGTGTGGTCGTGCTATAGCAACACTGAAATGAGGGGGCGGGAACCAATCTGCACAGTGTCCCAATTAATGTAGTGTAGTGTGTTGTGGGTCCTCTTATCTACTATATAAGGTTCATGATTCAGCATCTCCTTTTATAGCACATTAATATTAGTTATTATATTATTATTATTTTGTCCTAATCGTACTTGAGATCATGTCTTGAATTGGAATGCTTTGCAACAAACCGGATAACTTACTACACACTGCAATGAATGCAATAAAATATGAAATAAGATATAAAGTGAAGAAATCATTTGAACTATAAATTTATATATTAAATAACAGGCAAGCGAAAGTATGAGTAGATTTGCAATAGTAATCAATTCTCCTATGATTACATCAATATAATAGTAAATCATTCAATACAAGAGTAAACATAGTAATTTGGGAGGCTAATAACAATAATAAAGATAAACTTTGAAGGGTACCTGCCCAAGAGACTTAAAAACGTGTTAAAACCCTAACGTGGGTAACCAAATGCAAGAACAAAATTGAATTAAAAATACATTTTCAAACAATTTAATGTTAACATATGACACCTAAAATATGCAAAGAAAAAATATTTTAGACAACAATCACTTGTTCAAATGATACCGATTTTTAAAACTGGACACACTGTCTGGAATCGGACATTTTATGTTTGCAGTTATTGAATTCCACGCTTTGGCCCCCGAAATAAGAATGAACTCTACTATTCAGTCCTGGGTTTGAATGTAAGGGCAATATTTCCCTGAGAGCTACCACGAGTCTTGTGACTATGCCAGTATTTTTATAACAGTACAATAAGATTGAAGTGCATCTGGGACGAGACAGATAAGCATTTGAAAACGGTAAGGCCAATATTGTCTTTTCTACGTTCACCAAGAGCCTTCCACCCAAGCTTTTCTCTGATAGGTAAGATGGGGTTCTGACAGGGACTTTATGGATGGCCCTCCCTGCCCCGGTTTTGCAGACGTTCCACCTTGTCAATAACATTGGTTGCAATTTCCCCACACAACATCCCACTAGTAATTAAACCTGGGAAGCACAAGGGCTTTATAGATGATATTCATATCTTGAATATCATGCACATATAGAGAACACAAACACATTTTCCCCTCCAGGTAGGAATGTTGGTGTGTAATATCGTCCGTTAACAATATATAGAAAAGTCATCATTGGTGTGCGCATACTTAATATTTGTTATAGTTGTATGGTGGTGGTGGGGGTCATAACATTTTTCTATATCCCGGGGGGGTCATAACTTTTTCGTATCTCGGAAATAGGGGTTGTGTTTTTTTTTTTTTGTGGGTCGCTCACTGCCAGCTCCCGACCCCCTCCGGTAGAAATATGAACAGTCCCTAACTATAACTTTCTTTCCCCCTCCCCGCCCCCACCCCCCCCCCCCCCCACCCAAGTCAGTGTTGAAAATATTGTGGGCGAGATTGCTCAAGTGTGTCGTGCTATAGCAACACTGAAATGAGGGGGAACCAAATCTGCACAGTGTTCCAACAATTATGTATGTAGTGTGTTGTGGGTCCTCTTATCTACTATATAGGTCCATGGATTCAGCAATCTCCTTTGATAGTCTCATTAATATTATTTATTATTATTATTTATTATTATTGTCAATAGTACTTGAGATCATTCTTGAATTGGAAGCTTTGCAAACCCTGGATAAACTTACTACACACTGCAATGAATGCAATACACTATGAAAAAATGCAAAAATACAAACAAAAACCAAGAAAATAAATAAGGGCGATGTACATTTGTGCGTGTTGTTCAATTTGCAGAGAAAACAGGGCCATTCCTGTGTGGAATATTGTATGAATCTTGTCTGACGATTCATTGAGGGATTATATGCCGGGCAAAATAAAGCGGGGATCTCATGTGTTTTTCTTGATTATTGAATGAAGAAAATTATTGAATAAAAATAACCCTCTGATATACGCACCAAAAATATACTTTTCCCAATATTTTTTTTTGTCTCGTGGACGTCAAAGGTCAGAAATACCCTTTAAACACAAAGAAATGAGCCTCGTGCACAAATGATCTAAAATTTATATATATAATAACACTGTTTTAATGATTTTAATCAGATTGGTTCAAGAATTTGGTATGCCCATACACAAATTACAATTCAATGATGATGCACACAATGTTAATATTATAGTCTTACTAAAATTAATTATGTCCCCAACTAAAAGTAGCGTTGCAGTTCAATGATGATATGTCCTCACAGCGAAGACTCCAAAATGACAGCAGGAATAGTTCATTGGTAGAACACCAGCGCTGTCACCTTCGGAGCCTAGTTTTATCCGTTTTAAGATAAGCAACCCTCTGTGAAGGTTACTTAGTAGGGAAAATTCCCCTTATGTAGTATCTCTTTGTCTAGATTAGTGTGTCTTGAGGTCTCTTGGCTTTGGACCAGACATTGGCGGGTTAAACCTGGTTTTATGAGCGCTCAACCATTCCACTTCCCTCAGAACATATTGCTGGAGTTGCTTGTAGCTCCACTGTCTGAATGCCTTTGAGCTTCTGCTGAGCCAGATGACATAGCTCGCTCTGAGTGCAATTTTGACCGCTGTATTGGTTATATCCTTTCTCTTTCCTTTAGGAATGCCCAAAGATGCCAGGCATGTGTTGACTGATGTATTGCAGAAACCTCTGCTTCCTACTTCTATTGGAAAGTATAATGTAGACCATCCTCTGCTTTCACAGTCAGCCACTAGATCTTGGTATTTGCACTTCTTTCTTGCATATGCATTGGATAGGTTCTCCATATAGGGACCGTCAGCTCTATGATGATCACTGTCTTTGTTTTGGAACACTTCTTCAGAATATTGGTTGGCTCTGTCTTAGGCATTGGTAAGACTGGATTTCGATAGTTGTACCATCACGCTGTGCGAAAGGCTTATTGTAAAGATGGGAGTTCAGATTCTCAGGTGCGGATGTTTTTTTTTTTTTTTTTCCTGATTTGCCTCTAACGACGTACGGTGTCAGACCTGTAGAGATTGCTTTCATGTTTGGTCAGGGCCGCCATGTTGTCTCTCCCTTTGTTTAATGAATATCTCTACAACAATTTTTGGGATGTGTCAACAGTGTACAATGACGATGATTACATAATTGGCAGAGTCCAAGCTTGGTCTTGCCCCACAGCTTCAGATTGGCGGGGGATGGAAGTTGATCATGATTGGAGTTTTGATGTGGAAAGACAGCAAGCTCTGGCGTCCAGATATACAAAAGTTTCTTGCAGGAGGTGTCGACCTGCATGACAGACTCCATGCAGGTCGACATTAATTAATCCACAGGAATTTCCAAGGAATCTTCCGGTCCTGAAGATAACTTATGTCCACCAGTTCAAGACGACAGGTTGAATAGTCCTCCTCGACGACACTAATGTTCCCAGTATCTCAGTCCAAGATATAATCACCACAGTATATCATATCCAATATATATCACCTATTTTTGATTACCAGCACTTTCGCCTTCAAAGACAACAGTATAATAATCTAGTACTTCGCTCACGTGGACTTAAAATACAATAACTCCTGGCACTATGTCGGTCTGCCACTCATCTGCAGATCAAATTAGCTATAATAAAACTATACGTATGCTCCTTCACTGTAAAAAAAATACTGTAATTTTACAGGAAACCTGGCAGCAATTCCTGCCACAAATTACCGTAAAAATTACATATACTGTAAAAATTCATTATAATCAAAACATATAAAAACATATATAGTTGTGATTATTATAGAGATTGTAATTGTGAGAATAACAAAGCACTGACGAACACCCTAACGTTGTAGGCCTATCACAAATTTTTTTACGGGTGCATAATAACGGTAAAATTTACAAGTTGTTTTTAAAATTATTATCAAACTTAAAATATACAGTAAATTTGAACGAAAACCCTGTAAAACCTGTAATTTACGGGATTTTGTTGGCAAATGCTGCCAGTATTTTCCCTGTAAATTTACGTATTTTTTCCATGTCAATTTTAGTACTTAATCGTATATTTGAAATTCATATTGTGATATATGTTGATGTTCAGGAAATTCGATTAAAGGCCCCCACTTTTACATAAAGTAAATTATAAGGCCTGGAAACTGAACATAAAATTTACATTATTTTTTTTTGGCTGTATTCAACTACAGTCAAATACTGGTAAGATTTTACATATTTACTGTAAATTACGCTGTAATTTTTTACAGTGTGTGGTTACTACTACTGCTGCCGCGAGAGGTCCTCTCCAGTGAATCATATAACATCTCACAGCTAGTTTTCCCTATCTCTAATAATAATCATTACAGCATCATCATGCATAAACATAATCTTGCACCGGCCAATTGGATTTCACAGAAATTACATCATCTGCATTGCACCATCTTACATAAATAACATCATGGGAAACCCCAAAATTTTTAAATCTGTTTTGATCTCACTGCATAAACAAGTTGACTCATTTTCTAAATTTAGCAATCGGGGAATCCCGCTCATCTCTTGCACAATCTCTACCTTGATGTAAATAACAGGTGCATGATCAGTTTTGCACAAACAACACTAGGGGAATTCCCCTTTCTCTTTTCATAGTAACAAAGTACTTTTCCCGTGTGAAATCTTTTCTCAAGTAAAATTGAGTAATAATATTTTTAATTAGAAAAAGGAGGCTAATATAACACTGTACTTAGGTGTGGCAGAACGGAGAGAAACTTACATAATGGTCCACCAAACCCAACCATATAGTGTTACAACTTGTACAATATAGATGGTACAACTGGTAAAAAGTGCAATATATGAAAGTAATATTGGAAGTTGGATGATGAATGTACAAGTTTTTTTTTATAAAAACAAAGACAAGGTAAAAACAACATCGGAAGGCGGGACAAACACAAGTTCACTCATAAGCCTTCAAAACCATGTATTCGATCTCACAAGAAATCCACCGCGCCGCACAACTCACAATGTAAACCCAATTTATTTTTATATTCCTGTGTTTGATAACAGCAATACATCTAAAAAACACACAAAACACACACATGATACGACAAGAAAACGTACACTCCCTCACAACAGAGATAGAGCAACAACAGGAACAGGATGCATGGTAAAAGCTAAAAAGACGAATGTAAATTAACAACAAAAAAATTGAATTTACCAAAAATAAACACCCATCGGCCAACAGACAAATCAAATGAAAATTTCTTAGAATATTTACTCAATTTACCACAATTTTCCGCAAAATATATATTCAGTATTGAATTTAACTTTCACTAGATTTCAAAAACTTTAAAATTTGGGCAACTTTTGAAAATTGCATCTATAAATGTAAAATAGAGAATAAGAAACTGAATTAATACCAATTTTATGTAGAGTATTGTTAATAACAACCCCAAACACTTTCTCCAAAATTGGAAACCTAAAAGAAAGGTCAATTTTGTTTATAATTAATGTAGTAAAATTATCTCACAAACAAGCAATTTTTTTCATATTCACAAAACAAATGCACAAGTGAGTGAGTGAGTGAGTATTAAGATTTAACGACAACTCACCACAATTGTGTTATATCGTGTCATTACGGTAAAAAAAACCATCTAACCTTATAAATTCAAAATCATTTTAAAACATACACCACAGTAAATTCTAATCACAACATTTAAAAAAAAAATTAACAATATTTAAACCAACAATTGTAAATAGATACATAT